>CM070028.1:11386076-11539035 GCA_036247105.1 Cirrhinus mrigala
ATTTCACATGTTAAATCGCGAACAGCAGATAAATACCAAATTTCCTCGCAACGGGAAATTTGTTCAATCGCGGGAAATTTGTTCAATCGTTCAATCGCGAACAGCAGATAAATACCAAATTTCCTCGCAACGGAATATTAGGATGAACAAGAACAGTCTATAGAGCAGAGCGGGTACTCACAATCAGTCACAGACGCACACAATAACACACAAAGGGAGATTATTTCTCCCGCTCCCAGGACATGTCTCTCTCGCGCTTCATTCTGCTGCGTCATGGCTATGATCGACAGGTGCACTAAGCCCCGCCTTTCCAACAGAGGTCATACAATTTATTACACCTTTGCATTTGTTTTCAATTTTCTTAATATGTTGTTTCCAGCTCAACTTCTCATCAAAGACTAATCCAAGATATTTGAACTCTGTCACTCTTTCTAACAGTTGATCATATAATTTCAATGTAATCTGTTCAATTTTCTTTTTCTTTGAAAAAAACATATATCACATATTTCTTTGATATACCAAAAACTTCATTCCCCAATCCACTGACCATCTTTCAACTTCATTTATAGTTTCTTGTATTCCTTTAACTATATTTCCTAAATTCCTACCTCTTTTCCATACTGCACCATCGTCCGTATACAGTGCCTTCCCAACGCTTGGTCTAATTCGTTCAAATATATCATTGATCATTAAATTAAATAAAATTGGACTAATTACGCTTCCTTGTGGGGTCCCATTCAGGATACCATATGATGCTGACATTTCTTCACCTGAAATGTGCGCTCAAACAAAAAATCTAATATCCAGTTATACATTCTCCCCCCTACACCAATTTTATTTAACTTAATTAACAGTCCTTGACTCCATAAAGTGTCATATGCCTTTTCCGGTCCATCATTTGTCACCGACAAGATAAGAAAACTACATTAATTTGAAAACAACATACAATGTTTTTCTCTTAATATTTCAACAATTTAACATATAATACAGAATACAATATTTAAACAAAAAAAAATAAAAAATGTATTTTTTTGTTACACACATTTTTATAATAATATACACATTTCAGCACTATTTCTCACTCTTTTGTCTAAGCAAAACCTTATAGCTCCACCATGTTTCCCTGTTTCCACACTGAATAAAGTACCACACACAGTTTGGAGCCGGCTTGCTTGCGTTCCAGAACAACAGCACGAAAAACCGAGCCCTTATCCAGCTATAATAAACTCTGTAGCCTCTATAGACAAGGGGAAAAAACTGTCATGTAACGTAGCCTATATTTGCTGAGTTTCAGTTCAGTTTTGTGACAGAAAGGAAACTCAAATGGCAGAAAGCAACATTCTGTTCGTTTTTTGTTTAAGTTGATTTTGCTGGTATGAGGAAAGTTGAATTAATCGCGCCGGCGCACACAAACACTAAACATATCAGTTCCAGACTTCTAGCATTGCTAACTTGACAGTGCAGTCGGTAACGTTACTTCATCAAAATAAAACACAGTGAACCAAACATCAGCGCGCACGCCTCACTGTTAAAAAACGACTGAAGTACAAAGTCTATAATTTACATAATAAATAATAGTTTAGCATTTGGATGCATCGCCAATATGGATATTTTATGGAATATTTGGATTTGTGCCGAATGAGAGAGGTAGGATACAAGAGCACAAAGCTCCATTTCGCAGACAGTTGAGTGCGCAAGCCTTTAAAGTAACGTTATACTCCTTTGTCAGTGAGAGACACGTTCAGAATCAGCACATGGTCACAGTCTAGTGGGCTTTGTTTTCAAATGCTCAACTCCTGGCATTCACTGTTCTTCTGCTGGCAGTTATCAAACAGAGTTACTTTACTGCAGGCGCCCCCTTCTGGATTGAGGGTGAATTGCTTGTATTTGTTGTAAGGCCTCATGCACCGAACCGAGACCATGACAGTTCGGTACAGATACATGTATTGTTACACCCCTAATATATACATATATATATATATATATATAAACTTTTGTTACACTTCATGGCTCTCTACCTTTCTACCTAGCATCTTCTCAAATAAATTTTAAATAACAAGGGTAAGTAAATGATGATAGAATTGTCATTTTCAGGTGAACTATCCCTTTGAACTTATGAGAAAGGCTCCAACATCTACATATTTTTACTGACACCATAATCAAATGTGAAATGTTTTTGTGTAAAGTGATAAATATCACTATATAGAACTGATTAGGTGTCTTAAACCACTCAAATCATATGGGTTATTTTTACAATGTCTTTATGCACTTTTTGAAAAGTTTTATGGGTTTGAAAACAACATAGTAAATGATGACAAAATTTCCATTTTGGCTGAACTAATGCTATAAAAAGATTTTACAAAGAGAATGAAATGAATATGAATCTAATGAATTATTTTTTATGTGAAGGTTCATTGTGAGGATCAATCCTGACACACCTCAAGTGCTCTGCAAAATTCCAGATCAGCAAAAGAAGTGGGAAGATGGTCTGAACCCTCATGTGTCCTCCTTCATTAAGGTGTTTATGGATTTCAGCTGGCAAAACTATTAATCCACTAAGGGCAAATGCATTCTACTCAGGAGTTTTTGTATGAATTTGTATGTTTTTAAGATTGTTCTTATGACTGAATTTGTTTTTTTGTTGTTGTTGTTGTTGTTGTTTTTTTATTGCTGTAATATACAAATAGTATGTATAAATGTTACTGCAGGTTTAGGAAAAACAATGTTTGAAAAAGTTGAAAGTTCAATTTAAGAAATCCCAGTGGTCCTCCTTACTCAGTGGTAGTGGGTGGACAGTGATTCACTTAAAACTTCAAGTTAGGATGCAAAAGTTTTGAAAAAAAAACAGTCCATGCTTCTTGTGTGTAACAAAAATTTAAGTTCTTTTTGAAGCTTCACTGTCAACGCTATTCACTGTTATCATAATTCACTGTATTAATATTTTTTCTAGCTATAATAGTTTGAATGGTATGTGCTGTAATATATATAATAGTTTGTAATAATATTTAGTTTGAGTCCTAACTGAATCTGTGAAAATGTATTGAATGTTATTGCAAGGGTAACAATTGAACAATTAAAAGTTACACAGTTGTCATTGCTTGTTTTTATATATAATAATTGTATTTATTTTTTCTAGTACTGCAATATAATACTGGAGAAAAGACCATGAAATTACTGTATATTTCACAAGTAAAATACAGTAAAAATACAAACCGCAAAACAAAAAAAAGTAAAAACTGTACAAGTATTGTATATATACTGTAACTACATTTACAGCAAGTTAAATGGTACTGTAAATACAAATACAGTGTTTTTACTGCAAGTAACAGCTCTTAAAATGTCACAGTCATAAGATTAAACAACAATGGAAAAAATATAAATGGGCATATAAATGATTATTATAAATGATTATGTGATTGAATGGAATAATAAAAATGATTAAATGATAAATGAATACACAAATGAAGAATATAAATGAATACACAAATGAAGAATAAAAATGAATACACAAATGAAGAATATAAAAATGTAGAAGTAATATATAAAAGAAGAATATAAAAAAGTAAAACAACACAAAACATACTCTAAGCATTAATATCAGGGAAAGCCCCTTATACTTGAAAGCGGCTATGTATGAAGTGATTCTTGGAGTTTGTAGTACACTGAAGAATAATTATATGATTTTTTACATATACCAAAAAGCCTTTTCCCATTGCGGTTTTGCGAAAAATTCCTTTTTTGAATTACCTGAAAAACCACCTCATTTTTTTCCAATATATATACATCTTGAAGGGTCATGGAAGTGCAGCTACAAAGTTTGCATTCCTTCACTCTCAGTCCTTCACTAAAGACCAAAGAAGAGATGTTAAAATTTTGAATGACATTTATTCATCCAATCACTTCTAACATGAAAGATTTAGGTGGGAAAATAATTTATGTGGATTCTGTGTGAAAGACACTGAACCTGAACCTTGTATTTCCAAAACTATCTTAGATATTACACAATTTTTTTTCTTCACTTTAAACTTCTTCACTTTTTAATATCTAAAAATGTAACAAACCTCTTTCTGTGAAATGCTTTGATTGAAATTTATATTTCTACAAAAATTATTTAAAATAAAGGGCACTTGTTTTGACATTATTAATAGTCTCGTAAGACTAAATACTTTTTGGTGCCAATCTTGTAATTATTCATCCTGTTGTTTAACATCACGCAGAGACACTGAAGCGGTATAAAGCACAAATCCAGCATAGAGGGGTTCAGTGAATGTGGTGTTGAATGTGTGTAAATGTCTAAGTGTGTTTGTGTCAGAGATGCTGTAGAAGGACAGAATGCCGGCCGGCTCATCCAGATACACTGCTACTTTGTTTAAGGGAGGTGCTGGGGGAGGAATGTGTGTTTCATTATAATCATGCCAGGCACTCAGTTTCTCTTCAAAGCAGCTCAGAATCCAGGATTTTTTATTGGCTCCAAACCTGGTCTCAGGACCTTTTCCTTTCCTGCCGATTCCTTCATATGACACCACCATATCACCCAACCCGCTCCATTCAGCCTCCCAGTAACAGCGTCCAGACAGACGCTCTTTACACAGAACCTGCTGAAGCCCGTCAAACCTTTCTGGACAATCGGGATATGACATTGTTTTAGCGCGTGCCAACTTTCTGTTGCTCTCTAGAAGCTTGAGACTATTGTGTGCCGTGTTCGGATCCAGTGTGAGATAACAGAAATCTGTACACAAGAAAAGACAACATTTAATAAGACCTCAAAATATGTTGAAGAGTCAAATTGGTCTTAGATCTACTTTTCAGTTCCACATAAATATTTTGACAGCATATTTGAGACCTTGTTCAATAGTGTAAAATGTATGTGTGTGTGTGTGTTTGTGTGTGTAGACCTACATTTTTGTAGTCCTGCTTTAATCATGTTCTCTCCCCCATGATCCAGACTGTCAAAGAAAAAAAAAGCATAATGTGCCATGTTCCACTGCTCTATTCATCTGACTTGCAAATAAATGTACAGAAATAAAATTCTAGAAAAAAAAAAAAAAAAAATTGGCCACACTTTATTTTAAGGTCCAATTCCCATTATTAATAAACCATTAACTATGACTTTTGCCTCAATAAACTCCTAATTTGCTGCTTATTAATAGTCAACTGTTAAAAGGTAACTGTTAAGTTTAGGTATTGTTTAGGATTAGGATATGGTAATACAAAATATGTGATTTATAAGTGCTAACAAACTGGACTTGGACTTATGGCTATACTAATAACATTTGAACCATAAGGGTTTCCTTGAAAGTTCCTGTTTTCTCTGCATTTTTGTCATGAAAATTTTATCACCTAAAGAATAATCCTAGTTTTTTCACCAATATTGACTCATATTCAGACCTTGCTGGCAAAAAGTTATTAAATGATTTTAGATAGTGCATCAACAAATTTGATGGGGAGCATGGCAAAATGCATGTGAGACTATGTCTCCACTTTATTTGTGTCTTTGGCGCCATGCTCTTAAGTTTTGAGCCAGATATAACAAAATTGACAAATATGCTTACTGCTTTTGTGAATTTTGTCTGATAGCCATTAATTTCACCTCGACTTATTCTTTGGTTCCTACATAATGCAATGGTATATGTTTTTCAAAAGCCAGACATTTTATTTTTCCATATTATTGATTTATGTCAGAAACTTTTTCAGTGTTATTCTATTTTTGCACCAAATTTCACACAGAGCATCATGAAACCATGCTGGCAAAACTGTTATTAAAACCTTTTTGATATCTCAAACCATTTTTATATAACTCATCATCAAATCTGATATCAAGGCAAAGTATTTTATGCAATATCTTGGTAACACTACTGCCCATTACACTGAAACTCCATGTGTTAAATCATGACCATGTTCTGGTGCTTCATCCCACGCTCATGTAGCTCATCTCTTTGCTCTCTTTCTACTATAACACCTTAATTTCCCCTTGGGGATCAATAAAGGAAGTCTGAGTCTGGAACATCTTGAGAGTGTTCATGACATCTCACATTTTCAGAAAATCTATTTAATTATTTATGTTCTGGACATGTAAACACACATCAACACAATCCCCTTGATTTTCCATGTTGTGAATCATCTATATGAAATAATTTAAGATTACATTTAAATCAGTGAGAAAGTGTTGATCATACCAGAGTTTTTCCAGTTTGCAGTTTGGATCCTCCTTTCTAGTAATGAACACTGAATCTCCAGGGTGATTGTAGCTCAGATCCAGCTCTCTCAAATGGGAGATGTTTAAACTCAGAGCTGAAGCCAGATGAGAGCAGCCTTCCTTTGTCACCATACAGCCAGATAATCTACAATGACAGACATCAAAGGTAGAAATGAATGAATGAATGAATAATTAATACATTTGAGTATATCCTGTTTTTTTATACAATAGTTCTTTCTGGTCCTTGAATCTGATTGGTTGAGAGGTCTTTTCAACCATAAGCTGTAGGTAATCACAGCCATGCTGGCATTGTGCGGTTATCACACTCATAGCCATGTGATATCATGTTAATGCTAATGCATAATTATAATTATCGTGTTAATGCAGGTGATAGTTAGGTCTAGGTCATAGTTATGGCATCAGTTAAGTCATAAAGTTACAAAAAAGGCAATTAAAGCTGCATTAAGTCTGTGCATGTAATTATTTATTATTTATGAGTCACATTTAAAGCAGTGTCAGATCCGCGTCAAGTTAAGCAGCGGCAGCTCTTAAAGTAGCAGCAGCCAAAATATCCTAATAACCAGCTGCTGTGATGTCTGTTAATCAAAGAAACAAATTAAAAAGAGGAGATCAAAACAATCAACTTTCAATAACTGTAGTTTTATGCTTTATCTTTATTTAATTTAAAATTTAGTGTTTGATAACTATTAAATTAGGCTATATTTTCTTGCTGACTTTTGTTATAATGATGACATTTATTTTAATGGGTTTATGTGAAGATTAAAGTTCACTTAAATTAGAAGTTTTTTTTTAAGTCTAATAAATATTAAATTGATAGCTCTCGATTATACTGTACTGTTGAATGGCTATAGGCAATGGTTAAATATTAGGAAAAGAATTCATCAATTCAGCATTCATTAAAAAAAGAGACATCAGTTGGTATTAGTGATACTTGCCTTCGGTCATAAAAAAAGATGCCATTAAACAAATATTAAAAATATACTTATGTTTTTTTTTTTCTTTATGTTAAAGAAAAATATATTTCTTTATGTTGTTTCTACATTAATTTGAAGATTTATAAGAAAAAATGCAATATAAATATGATTAAAAATGTTAATGTTAGGTGGGATTAACTGTGAATAATCATGATTAATTTCAGAAATATGTGCGATTAATTAGTTAATTTTTTTAATCGACTGACAGCACTACTCTATATATACATAAGAGTGTTAAGGATATATATAAGGGCTTCAGTCAACTTGCCATCAGTGGACCATTCATTACAGAGGGCCTGTAATTAGTATCTGCAAATACAACAATTATCTGGACACTGGCCGATTGTTTAAAAACAGCCAGTGATCAGGGCCGATTATATCCTGTCAATCAAGATGCTTTTTAAAGTGGCGAGACTGTAGCCACTTCAGTTCAAGCGGCAGCACAGAGAGCATGAGTTTCTTACATTATCATACAAGTTACTGTGTGAAATAAATGTCAGTGAACATCATAAGATATGATGAAAGATACAGTACTACTTTCTGAAATATATCCATTTGTCTTTTAACTGAAAGAAAAACATCAGATAAAACAGCTTGTATACAACATGCCATTTGAAGCTGCATTTACTAGTCATCCAGTGTTCACAGTTGGATAATTAGCTATAAAAACACTAGAAGGAGATTATTTACTGTTAAGTATGTTTGAATAAATCTGTCATGAAGACAAGTTTTTATGAAAACTACCTTATGTGCAATTAAAATGTATACAATTTTTTTACTAGAGTGTGATTATTATATCCTAAAAATAAATCTCATTCTACATAATTGTGTTGTAATCTTAACCTAAATTAAGTTTTTTTTTTTTTAATATATATTTTTTTTAATATATTTTTCAAATACTTTTGAAACTTACCCCAGCTTCTCCAGTTGGCAGTTTGGACTCTTCAATGCATCAGAGAGCAACTTCACTCCCGAATCCTTCAAGTTATTGTTACTCAGGTCCAGCTCCTTCAGACGAGTGTTTGATGATTGAAGAGCTAAAGCCAGACTTTCACAACACTGATCAGTGAAATTACAGTTGGACAATCTAAACAGAAGATAAAATTACATTATTACCCTTATCTAAGCTCTGAATTGCACTGTGACATTGTAAAGAATGTTATCTGTTTCTTCTTTTATTTAAAATTGTTAAATACAATAACAAAACTATGGCAGGTATTATTTTCGGAGACAGTAAGGGCCAGCTATACTAAACAGGGCAAATTAGCACTAGAGCACAATTCATGAAAGCACAGATGGGAAAGGAAAATTCTGCGTGTGATTTACTAACAATGCGCACATTAAAGAACACAGACACAGCCAGATCGTTTCCATAATGACCAGCACTGCCAGGATAATGGACCTGTTTTGTCATGTTTTTCCCCTGTATCTGTTCCTGTTTTTCCTTATTTGGTCATGTTCCTGTCATCGTTTAGTTTAATATTCAGTGCACCTGTGTTTCCCCAGTTATCCCTTGTATTTAAGTTCCTGTCCATTTAGTTTTCCCCTATCTGGTGTACAGGAGTGCAGGGCACAAACCAAAGCGAGGTTAGTTGTAACACACGTGGTTTCAATATTTCCACACCTTAGCATAACTAAATTTACAGTATTTACTAGTTGCCATAGCAACACTAAACAGAGAAAAAAAAGGTGCCAAAATTCAAAAGCCTTTTGAAAATATCGCTGAATATTTATTTTACCATAGTAAAAGTACATTTCTGGCTGAAGTTAAATTTTCATCTCAGTTTTTAGTATTCATTTAAAATTAGATAAATCTGCTACTATTTTAATCTCCAGTCTGTAATTTATCAGTTTAGATTTATCAGCAGAAGACACTGACCAGTTTTTAAATTAAATTAAATTAAATTAAACACCGTAAACACAGCGTTACAATCTGCCCCGCTATTATTAAACTATGCTATTCTACGACATTAGCTATGTAATTTTCACTGTTTATTTTTATGGATTTTAATAAGAAACCACAAGAAATGTTTTGTGATCAGGGTCATCCCACGCATGTTTGCGATGTGTTCATTTTGAAACTGTAAAAAATTTGAATATTTTTATTTCTTAAAAAACTGCATTATTTTATTTGAAAAAGTTAATCATTTTATTTTATTGACAAAATATGTTAGTTTGTGGTGTATATTTTTTCATTCGATCACATAACATTTTAAGCTGCCATATGGTCATGTTACAATGTGCCCCTCACATGTTATAATGTACCCCACCTTCAGGGCACGTTGTCACATTTTACTTCCTTTCCTTTCCATTCTAAATAACGGAAACCATATACACTGTAATTATGAAACAAAGCAACATATTTGTACTAAACAAGTGTGAAATTAAGATGGATAAAAAATTATACTCTGAATCCCACGTGAATTTACACAAACTGAGAAATTAAAAAAGTGTTAGGTTGTGCCCTGCGCTCCCCTACTCATTGTGTATGTGTGTTTGTGCCAGTGCTTATTGTGAAATTACCCCTGTGTTTCGTGTATTAAAGAATGTTTACGCTTATTCGTGCTTCCTGCAACAGCATTACATGACAAGCGCAATCTACCAAGAGCAGCGCAAATTACCACCTGTTTTAAGAAAGCCTTTTTTGGGGCATTAAATTATAGTGCAAATTCCAGTAATTTGACGAGTGCAAAAATCATGTTGTAAATCACAATTAGTAAATCAGGTTGCGTCATTTATTTTAATACTCTCCTTCCATAAATTTTGCACCTGAAAGAGAAACTGCTACAAATGCATATTCAGTAAGGTCAGGCACAAAAATAAGTTATTCTAGTGAGTTATTCTATCATTCTCCTTTAAAGAAATTTTACACTTGGAAAAAAAAAAAACTTTAGGGTTAAAATTTCCTTATGTTTAAAAAAAAAAAAAAAAAAAAATGTTATTAGAACAATTACACCTTCTTGATCCATCAATGTGGCAATATTTGTTTTTTAATTAATTATATAAAATTCCAAATAAATAAATAAATATTAAAATACAAAAATGCATTCAGAACTATCAAATATATGATATAAATGGCATAAAAAAAGTAATATAAAGTGCAAAAAAGTATATAAATATATAAAAAGTATATAAAGTAATATAAAGTGCAAAAAAGTAATATAAAATATATATAATGAAAATAGTGGTCCCCTGGAGTTGCGGCACTGGTGTTACAGTTTATCAAAAATCTTTTACTTTACAATAAAAATCCCACTGATCTTTCTGAAGATCTATGAAGAAAGTGCCATAAAAAGTCCACTGTCCCTTTTCATTTATCAGAAATTTTCTCATTTATTTCTAATTTTTTTTCTCTAATAAGAAAATGGAGCTTAAATGGAGCTTTCTCTATAGCTCCATTTGTACTCTGGCCGAGATTTCTGATAAGCTGTCTAACAAAGCCCAGGCTAGGACCAGAGCTGGGCCCATGTAGGGCTCTATTCGTTTCACTCATTTCAATTAAAAGTTCCCCCTTGGCTCGGCAGGTCCCCAATCTGCCCGGGCCCATATACACCTGCATATCCTGCATACCCAGACGCTACGCCCCTGTGTGAACGTATAGTCATGTTTTGTAAATGATTAGTTTGTCATTATCTAATCACTTGTGAATGATTTATAACTTAATCTAAAGATATAAAAATACTAATCTATCACTTATTAATCATTTATAAATGCATAGTCATGTTTTCTGAATTATTAGTTCATCATAATTACTTGTAAATTAATTAACAAAACATACACAAATTGTTAGCATATCACTTATTAATCGTTTATGAATGTTTTGTGAATGATTATTTCATCATTAACTAATCACTTATAAGGGACTTACAACTGAATGTTATTATAAAGTGTTACTGTGCTACTTTTATTATAAAGTGTTACTTTTTAAATCGACTAACAGACAACACTAATGTTAACCTTTTATGGATGTTGGTGTTGGTAATATTAGTTCATTTTACTGCTGCATATGCATTTCAATTTAATTTCAAATTTTATAGACCCCCCCCATAAAGACCCCAACCCCCTTGGCCCCCTTCAGATATTCAATCTCAATAATACGGCCCTCAAACTGAGCTAATTAAATAGCTCTGCTCTACACTGTATTTCTCTACATATTTCCATACACTGTTGGTAAAATTTTATGAAAATAAACATACAAAAGAATCTGAGAAACAAACCTCAACTTCTCCAGTTGGCATTTTGGACTCTTCAGTGCATCAAAGAGCAGCTTTCCTCCTGAATCTTTCAAGTCATTGTTGTTCAGGTCGAGCTCTTGCAATGAGGAATTTAATTGCAGAGCTGTAGCCACACTTTCACAACACTGATCAGTGAGTTCACATCCTGAGAATCTAAAAAGAATGGTAAATGGTTAATTAACACTTTACAGAATACCCACTTAAAAAGCAAGGTTACAAAACAATTTGAAATTTATGTTAACAATTGTCACTTTGTCCTACACGCTTTAAAGCACTGTTCATCACTATTATGGATGATCTCTGCAGAAATTCTAAAAATACACAACAGAACTGTGATTATATTGCATTTACAGCTCATTCCATGTTTAGAATTATCATCCAATCTTGCTAAACTTGAGCTCCAGCACAGTAATTACCTATTATTAAAAAATATGTCACTTTATGACAAAAAGATTGCCAGCTCCAAGTCTATGTGGACCAAGTTGTGTTGAGAAGATCCAGGTCACAGTGACCATCACCCAAAAAAACTAACCTTATAACCTTTATAAACTATTTGACAAATCAAAATTACTGTAATGTGTTTTTGCCATATCAGTTTGTACATTATATATTCCACATTTTATGCAGATTGGATCGACAGCTTAGGAGGAGTTGGAGAAAGGTTTTTTTTTTTTTTTTTCTTTAAAAATTTAAAATGCTTACAGGGCTTTTCTGCAGTTCCTCACAGCTGGTATCAGTCTCCTTTTGCCTTCATCTGATGTGGTGAATTTAATGGGGTCCAGTTCATCCAGCACCTCATCTGACATCTGAAGCATGTAGGCTATTGCTGAGCACTGAGCAGGTGACTTCCATGAGCGTTTGTCTGAATTCATACACTTCTGAAGCTCTCTGTAGACAGTCTGATCATTCACTTCCAGCAGACAGAGGAAATAATTGATGGATTTATTGGCTGAGAGTTGTTTATCACCACTAATTTTATCTTTAATATACTGTGTGATTTCTCTGATGATGCCAAAGTTCATCTCTGTGTGTGTCAGAAAATCCTGTAAACGTTCCTGATTGGACTCCAGTGAGATGCCTAGCAAAAATCGCAGGAAGAGATCCAAGCGTCCAGTCTGCAATGATTTATCAGTTGCGGCTTTAAGCAGCTTGAACAAAGACATTTGCTCAGATTTGTAAAATGACTTTAGTACTTCCTTGTTATTGTGTATGTGGCAATAAAACACATAGAAAGCTGCCAGAAACTCCTGAAAGCTCAGATGAATGAAGCTGTAGACTTTCCTCTGATGAATCACAGTTTCCTCCATAAAGATCTCAGTACAAATCCCAGAATACACTGATGCTTCAGTGACATCTATGCCGCTCTTAATCAGGTCCTCCTCATAGAACATCACATTGCCCTTCATCAACTGATTGTAAGCCAATTCAGCAAGTTTCACAATCACTTCTCTGTTGGACTGCAGGAGTTTCTCTGGATCCCTCTCTTCATATTTCTGATTCCTCATGTTGATCTGAATAAGCAGGAAGTGGATGTACATTTCAGTCAGAGTTTGAGGGATTTCTGCATTGATATTTTGTTTCAGGATGTTTTGAAGCACAGTAGATGAGACCCAGCAGAAGACAGGGATGTGACACATGATGTGGAGGCTTCTTGATTTTCTGATGTGTGAGATGATTTTGCCGGCTTGATGCTCATCACTGATTCTCTTCCTGAAATATTCCTCCTTCTGAGGGTCACTGAATCCCTGAATTTCTGTCAGACGGTTGATATATTTTGAGGGTATCTCATTGACTGCTGCTGGTCTTGAGGTGATCCAGATGAGAGCAGAGGGAAGCAGATCTCCTCTCATGAGGTTTGACAATAACACATCCACTGATGAAGTCTCAGTCACATCACAAACTTTTTGAGCTTCTGACAACGTAAGTGTTAATCTGCTTTCATCCAGACCATCAAAGATGAACACAACTTTACATCCTTCATAAATCTTTGGGGGCAGATCTTGAAGTTCAGGATAAAAGTCCAACAGAAGTTTATGAAGACTGTACTGATCATCTTTAATCAAGTTCAGCTCTCGAAATGGAAGCACAAACATGAAATCCACATCATGATTGGCTTCTTCCTCGACCCAGTCCAGAATGAACTTCTGCACAGAGACGGTTTTTCCAATTCCAGCGATGCCTTTTGTAAGAACAGTCTTTATTTTGTCTTCCTCTTCACACCCTGGTTTAGGTGAGGGTTTAAAGATATCGTTGCAGTTGATTGGAGTGTCTTGTGTTCTGGCTCTTGTCTCCATCTGTAAAATCTCATGTTCTTCATTCACCCCTTCTCTCTCTCCCTCTATGATATAGAGCTTCGTGTAGATCCTGTTCAGGAGGGTTCGATTCTCTTGTCGTATGATTCCCTCAAATAAGTGCTCATACTTGTTCTTCATGTGGGTTTTGTGAGTAGCTTTGACTGTTTTAATGGCATCATCCACTGCTTGGTCAAAATCTTGCATTTTTCTCACTGCAGGCCCTTAAAAAATGAAAGCAATTAGAACATTTTGTCTACATTTCACGTCACACAGAACAATCACTCCAGCGGTCATTGCTTGATCCACTGAATTTGTAAGAGACATTCAATGTTTCTAGACATTCAACTGTCTGTGTTATAAATGTTAAAAGTGAAGAATAGTGAATTAATTTGACAGCATGGATGAACATGTGGCTACCTGGCTGCCACCAATGAAGGTAAATCAAGAAGACATGGATGCTACTTGATTTGTGTTGTGTTAATTTGTGTTGGCCTTCACTGTGTCACTTGTTGTGAAGGCTGTGCCATCTGGAGGTCACATTTGCAAAAAGGACACTTATCTCGTCAAAGGCCAATCTGATAAATGCTTGAGCAACACCTGGGATCTATCTTTGCATTTGCATGGCCTTAGCTAAAGCAGTATGCATCCAAAATCTTTGATTGTAATAAATATTTTTACCTAATATTGCATGTTTGTAACAGATATCAACTCAATTGTGTTTTGGAATCAAAACAAAAAAATGGCTTTTTCTTTTTCTCCTAGAGGTACAGAGAGAATACTGAAAAAAGATAACTGCAGACCGGAGATCTCCAAATGGGGCGGGAACTCCGAAAGTGGGCAGAACCTCCAAAATGGGGCGGGGTCTCGTCACACAAAGACTTTCACCATTGGCTCTGGCTTCAGCCAATTGTTATTGACTTACGTTTCAAAATAAAACTTTATAAATTAAACATTGTTTCTACTTGTTTAAAAAGAAAGCTAAATATGCTACATGAATAAATATGCTCAGTGAGAGTTCAGGGACTTAGAACCTCTGCTTAATGATATAAACGCTAATCTTTCGCTTTGTTTTAAGAAACGGGGCATCCCGGGACTTGAAATTTGCAGGGTAGGAGGGTGTAGTGACGCTGAGTGTAACTAAAAAGGTCCCATTGACCGGTGCGATCCGGTTGGGGAATTACAGAACGATCCGGCTCAGCTGCTGTGGAACTTCATTTCGTCAGGAGGGGGTGGAGTTATGAGCGAGGTTGTTTGACTGACAGTTTGAGCGGATCCAAAAAGATTTAGTCACAAGCTCTTTTTAATACATCTCACTGGCTAAACATTTGTAAAACAGGCAGACAAATGTAAAGGGTGACCAATAGGCACTGATTTATAAAAAAAAAAAAAAAAAAAAAAACGCCACTAATTGTAAGGGAAAAAAGAGCAGGTTGATCCCTACCTATGCACGTGCCTGACAATCTTTATATTTAAGTGAGTGACTCAAAGCATTAAACATACTGTAAGCTTTGTTTATGCATCCCACAAAAATGTTTTAGTAATATAAATATGTATGCAGTCATCACTAACGTTACTTGTAAAAAATTTATTTTAGCTCCAATTTACTCTTGTTTACTTACACCTGGGGTCCGTTCTTCATACCTCGCTAACTAAGTTAGCTGGATTTGATTGTTGACGATTTCGCGTGATCTTGGATCGTTCGGTTCTTCGAAGCTCATCTGGGACTTGCTGTCATAGCAACAGATCCGTAAGGGTAAACCTGCTCGGGAGCAGGCTTACTTTATGTAAACAGGATTAGATCGCGGCCACTCAGTTATCTCCGCTTCATTTATACCAAAGCAACAGCGATATTTGCCCATTTAATTTTATACTATTATATTACAAGTCAAAGATGACCGCGCATATATGTGATGCAGGGTATTTTATAAAAAAAAATGCAGTCTGTCGTTTGAAAAGTGCATATGTCACTTAAACATAGTTCGTGTAGTTTGTGTAACACTGTTTTTCCATAAATAAATATTATCAATGTAACTAAAGATAATGCAGTATTTGATTCTCTTATTGATTTCATACAGATACATACAAGTCATTTTCTAAAAAAAGGGAAATGTACTATTAATCATTCTATTTCATATATTTGATTATTTCAGATTTAATTTATATTTTAGAGTAGTAATAGTCAATAATCAAGATGAGAGACCACGGCTATAAAAGCAAAGGTGGATTTGGGAAGTCTGTCGCAGCCATGTCCTGTCCGTTTGTACGCGAGCAACCCATTGCGGAAGGTGCAAGGTTGATAAGGAGAGTTTTCAGAATTCAACGTATATTGCGGGATAGACAGGATCCTTTAGCGCAGCGCGACAGTGTGCTCATAGAGAGATGTCGTTTTTCCCGTGAGGGTATTATTTACTTAACCAACTTGTTGGATCCCTATGTTAAGAGTTCCACTCGCCGTAGTCGGGCATTAACAACTGCACAAACTGTGTGCATTGCCTTGCGTTTCTTTGCGAGTGGCACGTTTCTGTACACTGTTGGAGACGCAGAGAACATAGGAAAAAGTGCTGTCTGCCGTTCCATTCGCAAAGTATACCTGGCACTCAAGCATTTTCTGGGTGTGTTTGTGGTTTTTCCAAGCCACTTAAGACCACAGCTTGTCAAACAGGGCTTTTTTTCTATTGCAGGTACATTAAATTTGATAATGTATGTCATGCAATCATGACCTATGTCTGTAACTATAGCTTGATTGTCCCCAGGCTTCCCTAATGTGATTGGTACCATAGACTGCACACACATTGCCATCAAGGCCCCCCCAGGCCCCAATGAAGGGGATTTTGTGAATCGAAAGGGGGTTCACAGTATAAATGTGCAGGTGAGTAATACTAATATTTTAGATGGTAATATATGATGAAAAGGAGTGTGTTCACATATAATGAAATCTCTTAGATGGTGTGTGACTCTATGTGCCATATCACAAATGTGGAAGCTAAATGGCCCGGATCAGTGCTTGACTCAAGAATTTTCAGAGAGTCAGGGTTATGCACATTATTTGAACGTGGTAAGAAAAAGAGACTTATTTTGATAATATTTCATACTTATTTTGGGCCTAACATAACACCATTTCTCCATTACACAGGGGCCTACGATGGGATTCTCCTTGGAGACAGGGGTTATGCATGCAGGCAGTACTTCATGACACCGTTCCCTGACCCCAACCCTGGGCCACAAACCCGCTACAATGCAGCTCTAGCCAGGACAAGGGCACGCATTGAAATGACCTTTGGGCAACTAAAGGGAAGATTTCAGTGTCTGAAAAGTCTGAGGGTTGCACCTGACAGGGCATGTGACATTACTGTTGCATGTGCTGTACTGCACAACATTGCCACCATCAGAAAGGAGAGGACTCCTGTGGTGGAGGTGCAGCCTGATGATGACCTCCAGCTAGTGCACTTGGACCAACCTAGTGGCAGAGCTGCACGGGACAGAACTGTGCAACACAATTTCGAATATTAAAAACATGATAAACATTGTTTTCATTGAAATTTATTTGAGCATCTTTTTTTGTCATTTTTATATTTCATCAAAAACAAAGCCAGTCATCATTTGCCTGGAAAAAAAAAATTATATATATCATGCAAGGTCATCAACAGTGCTCTGTATGAAAGTGTATTTTTACTTACTCTGAAGTTCCTTTTGAAGCAACTCGATTTCTAGTTGAACTTTTTGCCTCATTAGAGCTTGAAGTTCGATTTCACCTAGAAGCTTTTGTTTCTTTAGCTCAGTATACTCTATTTTTTGCTGGAGACTTCTCTTATACAGCAAACGGATGTTACCCTGTTTCATTTGTAGAGACAAAATTTAATGGTCAATACATGTCATATAGGAAGTAAAATGAATTACAAGACTGCCCACCTCTGTATCAGGCCTCTCTGCCTGCCTCTCTGCCTGCCTCTCTGCCTGCAAATCATACTGCAGTCAGAAATACATAGAAGTACACAAGCAGATACAAAGTCAGGCCAAACTATGCATGCACTTACAGGTACTTCCTCCAAACCACAGTCATCTGACAGGGTTGCTTCACTGTCCTGTGCAATGGAAACAAAATGGTGTTACAAAGGGATGTGGTACTGCCTATTGGTCTAAATAATTAAAAAAAAAAAAAAATAAATAAATAATAATATATATATATATATATATATATATACACACACACACACACACACATATATATATATATATGTATGTATGTATGTGTGTATATGTGTGTGTGTGTGTGTGTGTGTATATATATATATATATATATATATATTAATTATTTAGACCAATAGGCAGTATTGAACTTCAGAGTAAGTATGTATATATATTTACTCTGAAGTTCAATACTGCCTATTGGTCTAAATAATTAAAAAAAAATAAAATAAAATAAAAAAAAATAATAATAATATATATATTACTCCGGGCTGCTGGTCTAAAGAAGAGCTGCCCCCAGGGATGCCCTCAACAATGGGTCTGGTGGCATTCAACCCTAGGGCCAGCTCCTCTGCCGGGGTGTGACGAGGGGGTGCAGGACCACCACCTGTCTTTTTTTGCTCTGCCCTTTTCTTGGTTGCTGTTATAAACAAACAAATATATTATTTCAGAGTCTCTTTTCAAGAGACAAAAAGCAATATAAGTGATAAATATTACCATTCTGTAGAATATTCTTATATTTCACTTTTACTTGTTCCCATGTTCTAGTGGGTCCTGTTGTGGCTCTAATGTGAAAGAGGATATAATATAATATAATATAATATAATTACAATTACTTACGAGTTTAATTTGTCAGCAACTTTCTGCCAGCCCTCTCTCCTTGCTTTTGCAGCCTTTGCAGTGTTCCCTTGCGTTTTAATTAAACTCTGAAACTCCTGAAATCCCTCAATCAAGAGTTCTTGCTCTGCTGCAGAAAAATACTGAGCGCGCTCCTTCGACATTTTCACCGACCAATCAAAGAGTTGCCGATCAATGTTTCTACTATCGATACGTAGCCCCTTTTAAGCCACCCAGTGATCTCAAATTACTTCATCCAGCTATACTAATCATCAACAACAGGTGCGTTCGGAGAACCGGAAGAGCGAGCTCATAGTTAGCGCGATGATTTGATCTTGGATGTGTCATTTGATCTTGGATGTAGTAAGCGAGGTACGAAGAACGGACCCCTGTTGTCAGGATTGTGTTCGGTTTTGTCTTGTTTTTCCTAGTGTTTTTCCCTTCTGTTTCTGGTGTTTGGTTTAGTCCTTGTCTCCCCCCTTGGTTTTGTTTAGTTTTGGTTTCTTCCTGCCCATATTTGTACTTCCCCTCGTTTGCTTGTTTGTAACCACTCCCCTGTTTCTGTGTATTTAAGTTTGGTTGTCCCCCGGGGTCCTTGTCGGTGATTACATTGTTACTCTGTTTATGCTCGTCGTAGTTGCTGTTTCCCTGCTGTTTGATTTTATGTTCACTTTGGATTATTGGAATAAACTGCACTTATTGGATCTCCGCTCTCCTCCTGCTTCATTCTCCACACTACGACTACAAACGTGACAGAATCACCGACCGCTAACAAGATGTTCCGGGCTGAGGAGAGGATCATGAGTCTTCGGCAGGTGGGGAGGTCGTTGGAACAGTATGTGGAGGAATTCTTGAGCTATTACCATCTGGTGAGTTGGAACGATGCGATGACTAATACGTGTTTCTTAATGGGGCTAAAGGATGAATCTTTGGTCTGTTCGATCTCTTATGAGGAACGCTGCAAACCGGTTGCAGAGTTTATCAACCATGTCCTTGCTCTTTGTAATTCCAATTTCTGTGTCGATGTGGAAGATTCCGATCTTCCCCCCCATTAAGAGACACGTGGCCGCTCCAGCTCACCACCAGCCAGCTTCCTCCACATGCCGTTCCAGCGGGCTCGCACCCTCCTGTCCTCCCTCGTTCACCCCTGTTCTCCACAGTTCCTCTCTCATCCTTAGCCCGGAGACCGCGGCCAGCTCCCGGCCGCCGCCTCCCGCGGCCAGCACTCGGACTCCAGCCGCGCTCGCGGCCAGCACTCGGACGCCGCCTGCGGTCTGCACTCGGAATCCAGCCGCGGTCGATCCTTCGAGGTCCCGGCCGACCATGATGGCCAGCGTGCTGGACCCACCACTAATGTCTGTGTGGGCAGTCTATATCCGAGTGGCAGCTGAGCTTCCTCAGTCAAGTCGAGTTGCAGCTGCGCTTCTTGAGTCAAGTCAAGTTTCTGATGTGTCCTCTGAGTCTAGGCAATTTACGGCTGCGTTTCCTGAGTCCAGTCAAGTTGAAGCTGTTGTTCCAGAGTCTAGTCAAGTTACAGCTGTAGTTTCTGAGTCAAGTCAAGCGACGGCTGTTGTCCCTCAGTCTAGTCGAGCTGCTCTAGTCGAGTCCAGTCACAGTGCAGCTGGGTTTACTGAGTTAAGTCACGTTACAGCTGCATCTCCTGAGTCAAGTCGCAGCAGTATTTCCTGAGTCTAGTTAAGTTTCCAAGTCCAGTCAAGTTGCAGCTGCGTTTCCCGAACCAAGTCGAGTTGAAGCTGTGTATCCTGTGTCAAGTCAAGTTAGAGCTGGGTTTCCTGCGTTAAGTCAAGTCAGAGCTACTTTTCTTAAAGCAAGTCAAAGCTGTGTTTTCAGGGGCAAGTCAAGTCAGAACTGTTGTCCGAGTCAAGTCAAATTACAGCTGTCGCTCCTGTCTCAAGTCAAGTCACAGCCGTCTTTCCGGAGCCGAGCACTGACAAGATGGCCGCCACGTCAGCCCAGCCAGCTCCCGCTAATGCCGCGTCAGCCAAGCCACAGCCTGTTCACATCATGTATTCTGCTCCTGAGTCTGCACCCGTCATGGCCGCCCTTCCAGATGCGGTTCCTGAATCAAGTCACATTACAGCTGCCAACCCTGCTAAGTCTAGTCAAGACACTACAACACCTCCTGAATCACGTCAAACCGCAGCTGCTCCAGCAAGGTCAAGTCAACTCACAACTATTCAAGTCAAGTCACCACTGATCCTTATAAACCAAATCAAGTAACTACTGATCTCCACGAGCCAACTCAAGTTACCACTGATCCTCATAAGTCAAGTCACTACAGATCTTTACAAGCCAGGTCAAACTACAGCTGTTCTTCATGAGCCAAGTCACGTCTCAACTGACCGCCCAGAGGCCCGCCATGTCTCGTCTGACTGCCCAGAGCCTCGCTATGTCTCGTCCCCCACGATCATGATGGCCAGCAAAGAGACCCTGCCACCCACTACTGCTCTTCCCTTAATGGCGGTTGTCATTTGGTGTGTGTGGGTTGCACACTGTGCTCCTGATGTCACGTCAGTTCACAAACCTGAACTCCCAGACCCGCCATGGAGCCTAGGGCTCCCCGATCCGCCCTGGGGTCGTGACCCCATTCCCCCCAGTGTCAGCCCTGCACAGGTCTCCAGGGGACCCACCCTCCTACCCCAGTGTATGCGTTACGGCGCGAGTCGCGCCTTATAAGATCTCCCCCCCTTGGTTTGGTTTAGTTTTGGTTTCTTCCTGCCCATATTTGTACTTCCCCTCGTTTGCTTGTTTGTAACCACTCCCCTGTTTCTGTGTATTTAAGTTTGGTTGTCCCCCAGGGTCCTTGTCGGTGATTACATTGTTACTGTTTATGCTTGTTGTAGTTGCTGTTTCCCTGCTGTTTGTTTTTGTTCACTTTGGATTATTGGAATAAACTGCACTTATTGGATCTCCGCTCTCCTCCTGCTTCATTCTCCACACTACGACTACAAACGTGACACCTGTGGCGTTAACCAGGGTCAGGCACAGACAATTTAGGGGCAAAAGTAAAAAAAAAAAAAAAAAATTACTAACATTTTTACAACTTCTTTGTCAACACAATGCAGTGCCAAAAACCTAAATATGACTGCAAAATGATGATTTAAACAGCTAAAAACCCAATAATCAATTTTTGTAGCTTTGATTCATCTATATTTAATTTAGAATTTAGTGTTAATAACTTTATTCAGTTTCTATATATGTGACCCTGGATCACAAAACCAGTCGTAAGGGTCATTTTTTCAAAATATACATCATATGAAAGCTGAATAAATATCAGGAATCTGGGGGTGCAAAAAAATCAAAATATTGAAAAAATCACCTTTAAAGTTCTTCAAACAATGTTCTTAATGTATATTACTAATCAATTAAGTTTTCATACATTTACAGTAGGAATTTTACAAAATATCTTAATAGAACATGATCTTTACTTAATATCCTAATGATTTTTGCCATTAAAAAAAAAAAATCAATAATTTTGACCCATACAGTGTATTTTTGGCTATTGCTACAAATAAAGCGACTTAAGACTGGTTTTGTGGTCCAGGGTCACATATTTCCTACTTGCTGAAGGGGACAGGTAAATATTACATTTATTATAATGGGTTTATGTGAAGATTGTTTTAGATAAACTTAAATTAGAAATTGTTATTTTTTAAAGTAAAATAAATGTTAAAATGTATAGCTTTCAATTAGACTGTATAATGTTGAATGCCTATAGTCAATGGTTAAATATTAGGGTGGAAAAATAAACCATTTCCTATAGAAATATAGGCTATTTGTCTAATCAGTCATTAAACTAAAAGCTACAGAGCAACTTAAAGATGGCACCCCTTACAAAAATTAAGCATGGTTTTACAACTGAAACCAGAAAAACACTGTAACTGTGGTAAAAACATGGTTACTACACATTTACTATAATAAAACCATTGTTAATTTTCATAAGGGTAATGCATTACACAATATTAGCTACTATAAAAGGAAAAAAAAAAGGAAATGGCCTAAGCCAACATAAATTACGCTGAAAAAAAATATTTTGTTGGTTCAGTTTAGAAATTGTACTTCATTTGGTAACATCTACAATAACTGATTTTGTTTAAATGAAATGAATGATTTAAGATTACTGATTGTAACTGAATTCAACCAACCTGAAAAAGTTTTATTGAAGCATAACAGTCAGTATATGTAACCTGATTTCTCCATTTAGGTAAAATTGTCACCATTGTTGAGATTCATTTGCTGATTCTTGATCTTTGTGTGAGTCAAAAAGACACAGCTTAAAACACTTCCTATATAATAAAGAAGAAAAATCACAATATCTGATTGTCATGACATCATGAGACTAACAGCTAATATTCTCAGACATCAGACTCCTGATATGACCTGTGAGTCTGACTATTACATGATGACTAGGTCAACAAGTAATCAAAATCTGATCAGAGTTTCTTCCACAGCATCAACATCTAAACCTCAATTCTCAATAAGAAGTTTAATATAAAAGAAATAAAGTCAGACTGATTGTAACAAGTGTGAGAGAGAGATATGTTGGTGAATTTTTTAACTTTTTTTTTTTTTTTTACAGCGGTGCAAATATTGGATCACAATAATTAAACACAATCAAAAACTTTGCAAAGATAGGCTATTGGAGAACAGTCACCACATTTTTACATAGGTCGAAAGATCACATACAACTGTTGAACCTGCAAAATGGGAATAATTTTAACAAAATAAGATGGATCATAAAAATATAGCCTACTTACCTTTAAAGCCTTTTAAACATGTGTTTTACCGTATTATTGAAACTGAATTTAAATTAAAATATTGAAATGAAAATATCACAGCTGGTTTAGCCTGCACGGAAATGGCCGCGTTGCAAGATAAGGCGGATGCTATAATGTCGATTTACAAGATGCAAGATTGTCCAAAAAAAAAAAAAAAAAGATGCAAGATTGTCATAGTATGTCAGCTCTATTAAATTAGGTTTATCGTCAGTGCACCACTCACTGAATTACCCCTACATACAGCTCTGTTTTTTTTTTTTAGTACACTTGGTGTTCACCTACAGCCCAGCATATTACTGTCAGTCTGAATGTGCGATATCCATATCTATTTGGTTATATGTGACCCTGGACCACAAAACTAGTCATAACGGTCAATATTTTTAAATTTAGATTTATACGTTGCCCGAAAGCTGAATAAATAAGCTTTCCATTGTTGTATGATTTGTTAGGACAGGACAATATTTGGATACTATGACAGTCGCCTTTAAAGTCGCCCAAATGAAATTCTAAGTGATGCATATTACTAATGAAAAATGACGTTTACAGTTTCAAGAGTTTCAATGAGTTTCAAGCCTTAGACCGGCCCACTTTAGTTCACCACTGACTATATTAAAATAACGTAATTTCCAATTCAGTGCAAATACAGTAGCCTAAGTGTTGCTTCACAGTGAAGATTTATTTGAACAGTTAACACAATGTAATGTTTAACAGTATCAGAATCTATTTTCTGTAAGAATTAGTGCTCATAAATATCCAAACCTTGAAATGAAAAAATATCAAATAAATACAAATATATATTAAGCTATATGTATAAAATAAAGATTAAAATAAAATGTATTAAACTTCCTAATGACACTATCATGTCTCAAGGAAACTCCTGCTTTATAACTTCAAATATTTTTCATAAATATGAGAACATTAAAGGTTAAATCTCCAACACTATTCTTTAAAACATCACAATGTCCTTTTCTGCAATATCTGAATATATATTCTGTGCAAAATTGTTCACAGATATCCAGTCCTTAAACACAAATAAAGAATAAAACAAGTATTGCACTGTTATCTGCAAGACTTTTTTTAACCACAGTATTACTTTCTAATGATGGCTTCATCTTTTTTTCCTCTGCATAAGTGCGGCTTCAAGGAAGCATGGCCAACCCTAAAATATTAATAAACGCCTGAGCAGTGTACTGGTCTCTGCAACTTTGTTTATCACAGTGTCATTGTCCAAAGACTTTCTCAGTGCACATGAGCATGAATGCCTCAAGGTTCTTCTGGGTTAAAGTGCTTCTGAGCCTGTTTTTTACGAATTTCACTATTGAAAAACTTCTCTCACAGGCTACTTGTGTGATGGACAGAGTTAATAGCAACTTGTAGGCGAGTCCAATCACATGGTAGGCGTCAGTTAGAAGATTGTACTGAGAGAGAATGAGATGGACACAAATGACACAGTTTTTACAGGAGGAACAAGTTTTGCTCTCTAGTTCAACATCCTGCTGTTCCATGGAAGGATCAACATCACTTCCTTGTGGCATTTCGCTAGCTGTCCTGACAATGTAACCCTCCAGAGGGGACATCTTTAATCTGTCCCACTGAGATGCAAGGCTGCACAGTTCACCACATGATGTGCCAACTGTAGCTCTTTTGTCAAATTTAAGCAGACATTTGCTTATTTCTTCCAGAGCTGAGCTTTGGAGTAAATTTTCCCTCACATGAGCAAAGTTTCTAGGGTCTAAACAGGCAAAATCTGAGCAAAGTTTTGCATTAGCAGAAAACCGCCTGTGCATACTGTCTATTACTGTGTCTATAATGACATTGTGTACTTTTACCCTGAAGTCAGCATCTGCTGATGCCAGCTACTCATCTTCTGCAAGCTCTCCTGGCATCTTTTTCTTCTTTCTGATCCTTCTTTCAGAAAGGGCAGCCTGCACTACAAGCTCACACTCTTCCTCCTCTTGCAACTTTCCATTAGCCCACTTCACAAACTCATCAGCTGCACACTTAACTCCTTCAAAGTCCCTGGCACACTTGCTGAGACCCTCCTCTCTCCCCTCAACCAGACGTTGAGCTGTGACGATATCCATTCCCCTTGTCTGTAGGTATTTTGAAAGGGGGGATGTAAGTTCAAAAATGCGAAGGAAGAGTTGAGCAGTGAGCACTGTCTCATATTTCAAAAGGACTTCTATGAATCCCTTTCCCTTGGCCCTCACGGTTGGCTTTTGCGCTTTGTCTTCTACAATGGTGTCTAAAGTCATAAGTACTTCAAAAAACAAGGCTCCCTGAGGATTCCTGAAGCACCCAAAAACTTTACTTAGTGCCTGATCCTTAGCCCACCACCCAGTTGGCCCTATTGGGCACAGTCGTCTGTGATGCGTGTCCTGACTCTTCTCTTCCCACTTCTGCATGCACTTGTATGATTCTCTTAAAAAAACTGCTATATCATTAAGCAGTGAAAACAGAGATGCACTTTTCACAACACTGCCTGTTGTGTCTGCCAGTACAAGATTCAAAAGAAGTGAATAAACCAAATATGAACCTGATTGGGGGAATGCTTGGAGAGGAGTGTAGAAAACCCCCTAAACTATCCCTGCATATTAGCTGCACCATCTGTTCAGTTGCCCACACATGTGCCAATGTCAATATTAAGGTTCAGCAGCACTTTTTTCAGAAGCTCTACAAAACTCTGGCCAGTAGATGACTCACAGTCCACCACAGCAATCAGTCTTTCTTGAATGACATCTGTTACATATCGAAGTATGATTGAACACTGGTCTTTGGAGCTGATATCCTGGGTTGTGTCAAGCTGGACAGAAAACATGCCAGCTTGTCTCACTTCTTCTGCTATAGTCAATTTTATCAGCTGGCTGATGACATCCACAACTTTATTGAATGTTTCTTTTGACAGCAGAGTAACTAGAGCGCCTCTGCCTTTTGCACCAGTTTCATGTTGCTTTTTGCTGTTTTCAATGCAAGTGTTAACATACTGTTGGAGGCAAATGTCATATCTACTCAAGAGTAGAATCAACTCCAGGATATTACCATGATTAACAGCAATGTTTTCTAAGCTATAACCTGCAAGGCCGCATTAACCATTGGGCTAGGCGGGGCTGAAGCCCCGGGGCCCGAGCAAGGAGGGGGCCTGTGATTGGCTGTGGAGTAGATTGACTGGCCATCGGTAGCGCCGATCGCCAAAGCCCCACCACGCACCACACATATTAGCGCTATTAGGAGCTTCGCGTTTGAATTTGGTTTACAAATCCAATGCATTTATTCTATATTGAACGACCTGTGCACGTATCTCAGGTGATCACTGCGCCTAATGTCCGCTTTCACCTCTCATCACTTCGTTCTGGCGTAATCTGAAAATGTTCCGCAATAGAATTTATCTTCGATAAGTAAAAATGTCAGCTTTTCTAAAAATAAAAGGGGGCTATCTGAAAAAATTAGCAGAGGGGAAAACATGAGTTAGTCAAATCCCCATCTAGGTTATTTTACTAAAGCTGATGATGGTGTGAAAGTTGTGGAATACCAAGTGGACCAGGCACACGGATCAGATGAAAACACAGCGTCATCGTTCCCACAGATTTAAGTTTAGTTTGAGTATAAACTTGCTAGATGTATAACCTATTGCTTTCTGTGTTTGAACAACGTATAATCGCTTATGGGTTGAGAGATAACCTGCACTCAAAAAAATGATTTGTTGGACTTACTTAAAAAAAGACTGTCAAGTGGTTCCACACAACTATATTGAGTAATTTGTACAAGTAACTATTTAGTTGTTTGAACAAAAAAAATTCAAGTAAAGCTGACAAAATTTCTTCAAGTAAAGGGAGAGGTTTAGACGTTTTATTAAAAAAAAAAAAAAAAAAAAAAAAAAGTTTCATTTGACCTTACCATCATGGCGATCAGGGTTTACTTTAGTTGGGCTCTTGACCCTTGATAGTTTTTTTTTTTTATAATTATATATATAATTATTATATATACAAATATATTATAAAAATAATATAACTAATAGGTTAACTACTGGGTGAGATCAGTGAATCAGGTTACCAGATGATGATTACACCACAAGTAATAACTAACCAATGTAAGTTATTACAAAGAGCACTTAATCAGATTTCTTTTCTTGGCTTTTTTGCTGTAACAAATGTGTTTTACACACACAATTACAACAGCCAAAAAAAAAAACAAAAAAAACACTATCATTAAAAAAAAGTCAAAGGTCAAGAGTCCAACTAAAGTAAACCCTGATCGCCATGATGGTGAGGTCAAATGAAACTTTTTTTTTAATAAAACATCTAAACCTCTGTTTGGATGTTCTCAAAAACATTTTGTAGATATATGACAGAAATCAAGTCAAACTGTAATGTTGTTTGATGAGTTGTTTAATCAGACATTTAATGTCCTCATTTATTTAAGTTGTTTTTATCTTTGGCTGTGGCTGATTCTTGTGTTTCTCTCTCCTTCGGTGATTCTGCTTGTAAATAACATTATTGGTCAATCATGACATAATTATCTCCTTAACTCCAACACTGTGTCAATGCTACTTGAACACTCCGTAGTGTGGAAACACATGAACACTGAGCAGGTTTGTTTAACACTGGGAAATATTACATAAACTTTACCTGTTTAATTCACGTAAGACTGATGCTTTTGAATCACATTAAGTTTAATTGATTTGCTTAAATTGAAACTATGTAATCTAAATGCATGGAGTTTGTGTCCACTGAAAGTTTTTTTTTGTTTGTTTGTTTGTTTTTTTCAGCTTGAAAATGTATGTTGTTAAAGAACAGTACAATCATTGAATGCACTGTAACCTATTACTTACAGCCTAATTTATTCCTGTCTGAAATTAATATGACCCGACTAAGGTCTGTGGATACATAATTCTCAGAATCTATGCTTTTACTGGATGTATTGCTAAGTGATGTTAAATTTGCAACCTGCATGTGTTGGTGTAATGAAAATTATTGAACAGCTTTACTGTTTTCATGCCTTTTAGGACTTTGTGAATGCTGAAAGAGACCTGACTAATACAGTCATTGGAATTTGCATCATCATGATTTGGATTTACTTGAAGAAATTTTGTCAGCTTTACTTGATTTTTTTTTGTTCAAACAACTAAATAGTTACTCTTACAACTTACTCAATATAGTTGCGTGGAACCACTTGACAGTCTTTTTTAAGTAAGTCCAACAAATCATTTTTTTGAGTGTGGTTGAAATATGTAAATCGTTTTGCGCGTCATGATGTAGGCTAATCCTTTTTATTTAAATGCATATTAAGCGTTGTGGTTTAAAACAAATTGAACTGTTCAAGGACATTAAGCGGCAAGGCAGAATTATTTCTGGCAAATGCACGCGTTAATATGATTTCAGCCTGATACGGGCAGCGCGCACCTGAAACTTGAGTTCTTTTTTCGTCCCTTGCGCTGAAAAGTTCAAAAACACATAATTACGTGCTATTACGTCCTCATCAACGCAGTCATTTGAGTCTTAAAAATAAAAGGTAAAGCATATGTAGTAGTAGGCATGAGATCTTGTCATTATATGATGAGATTTTAAAGGGATAGTTCACCCAAAAATAAAAATACTGTCATCATGTACTCACCCTCAAGTTACTCTAAACCTGTATGAATTTCTTGGTTCTCCTCAACATTTCTGGTCCCCACTAAATCCAATAGTGTTTTTTTTTTTTTTTTTTTTTTTTCCT
The DNA here is from genome assembly GCA_036247105.1 of Cirrhinus mrigala. Classification (NCBI taxonomy): domain Eukaryota; kingdom Metazoa; phylum Chordata; class Actinopteri; order Cypriniformes; family Cyprinidae; genus Cirrhinus; species Cirrhinus mrigala. The sequence continues at coordinate 11,415,111 of CM070028.1, forward strand.
TTTTCATACTATGAAGGGGAGTCCAGCAACTGTTTGTTTACCAGTATTGTTTCAACTATATTTGTTTGCGTTCAACAGCAGAAGTAAACTCATACATGTTTAGAACAACAGCAGAATTTGTGTGAACTATTCCTCTAAAGCAGCCTAGATGCTGTTACTATTTGTGTCAAATATTAGAAAGAAATCACTCACTGTCCTTGACTAAATCACAGAATTAAGTTTTTGTAAGTCGTGACTGTTTACTTGTCTTCAGTAAGCTTATTTTTATTAGGCTATTTTTTTTTTTTTTTTGAATTATGAAATTTTAATTGCAAAAAAATCGATAGGCTATATATATATATATATATATATATATATATATATATATATGTATCATTATGTGATGGGGGGCCCTGCAGTAAGTCGTAGCCCCGGGGCCCAGTGAGGTCTTAATGCGGCCCTGATAACCTGCCTCTTCTTTATCTCCCCTGTAGCTTAAGCCACATTTGCCTATGACTTTAATAACGTCCACTATACGCTCCATCACCTGGCGTTTCTTTTTCACTTGCTCAGCACGCAGTGACATTTGGTTGCCAGTCAACAGGCTTTTCACATCTGCCTTTTGTATTTTCATAGAGTAAGCATCTGCACTATCTCTGTGAGTCTTACTTTTTTCGTGTTTCACTATCCTTTGGTGAATGTGTTTCCAGTCTTTCATGCCTCCCTTTATGAAAGGACCATCACTTACCAAAGGAGCAAATGCCAAACAAACAGAACAGTACAGAGATTGTTTTTTTTTTTCACAGTAAGTCAGCCACTTGCGGTTTGTTCCATCTTTGCTATTGAAAACCTTCGGTATAGGAACATTTGGGGTTTGTTGAGGATGATAAGAAAAAAATGTATCTATAACCTGTGACTGAGGTCGAGCAAAGTAATCAAAACTATCAACAGAATCATCTTCATCTGCCTTGTTCCTAGCCTGTGGTTCTGGGTTCTGCTGCCTCTGTTATCTGTCCCTGAGTAGACTCTACTCTCCCTTTCACACTTCCTTCTGTATCCCTAAACTCGAGTGCGCCTGTATTTAATCACAATAAAAAGCATTCTGTAAGCTTTAACATATGTGGAGAGCATCTTTAAATTGAATTAAAACAAAGCTAATTAAATATTTCAAATGGGAAAACATGCAGGCTTTCATATGACTTTTATTTCCTTTCAATCGTAGGCTTTGTATATTTACTATCTTTTAATAAAAACATAATAGGTCACTAGTAACGCTTGAGCATAGAATGTTGTTATATTTTAACTAATGTCATCATGTTTGGTTATTCACAGACTGTGGTACAACAGCTTACCTGTGTTTTCCACATTGAGAGCATCAGTCTCTTGCATGATACAACTGGGTCCTCGCTCTGCGTCTGACACTAAATGAAATTTTAAAATAGGTCATATTTCTCACCACAAATTTTCCCTTTTTAGCTTTCTGATCAAGTTAAGTCAGATTTATTAATGTAGCGAATCATCTGATGTTATTAATTATCTCAGGGCATTTTTCATTGAACAGGTGTAATATTCATTAATATTAATAATAATTATTCGAATTCTTATATTCACTCAATGACAATCCTACCTGCCCATTCTAGTGTGTTGGGCTCATGACTGGTGCTTGGTAACGTTACGGGGCCTGGCTCCTGTTCACTGTTAGCAGCAAACTGGACTAGAGGCTGCTGCTGCTGAAGAGCTACAGTACAAGAATAAGTTCGATACATAAACATGAACGGTGGTTTGCAGACATCGTTGTTTTGCACTGCTCCTAACTAGCTTAACGTTAACTTACCGGCCGTTTCATCGTCTTCATGTGTTGTTGTACTCTCGCTGCCGCTGGTTTGAACGAAAAATGTACTCCGCTTAGTACATTTGGCCGGGTCAGTTTCTAGAGTTTTCCTTTTTTTAATTCCGGCATTTTCAGTGCCACGTTTGCGCTTTCTATTATCCATTTTTCCAGTGCCGGCCTGTAGGTTCAAGATAAGATAATGATAATGAAACTAGTGTAAAAAACTGAATTAAGCAAATAAAATAAAATGAAAAAATAGGAGTGCAAGTGAGATTGAGTAAATAGATACACATGAAACACAAATAAATAAAATATAAATGAAGTATACACAATAACTAAACAGAATAAACAGAGCATAAACAAAATAAACACAGGCCTTAATATTCATAAATGATAAGAAATGCAGACTATTCTGCTTGTTTTTAAGGACTGATTGATGATCACATTAAAAAAAAAAAAAAAAAACTTTATTGCATTACATTGGATCCAGGTACTCTGTAATTATTTAACGTAACATGCTAAATGTGGCTCAATTTTTCCTTATATGACAAGTCTGTCTGTGATCACGGGCATAACTGCATGTAAAAAAAAACAAAAAAACAAGTAGCAATAAATATTATGTATATAGCAGTCAAAAAAATCCTTTTTTTCTAGCCCTGGAAAGATATTGTTTGAATTCCATTTCTACCACAACTTCACTTTAATCTCTCTATCATTCTGTCAAGGTTTTCAGACTTTATTTACCAAAAATTATAAAGAACACTGAGTTTGTTGTGCCTGTGTGTAAGACTGCACAATTTGGCCAAAATGTTGTTTTTATCAGTATGATTAATTCTGATTATTGTTATTACTAAATAAAAACTATAAAAAAAATAAAATAAAATAAAATAAAATAAAAAACGATAATTATTGTTAATGGTTATCAATATATTTTACAGAAAACTGCAAAATGACCTGTTAACATACAGGAGGCCTAACTATAAATGTTTAGAAAGGTATACAATTTTGTTATAAAATTAATTATTTTTATAAAATTAAAATGAATTATTCTTTGACAAAAATAGTAATAATAATAAAATAAATCTTAACTTTTGTCAGAAAATCTTATGCATTCACTGAGAGAGAGGGAAAAAAATCCTCTACACTGGAGAAAAAACAGAGAGAAGTATTATTATTCATATTTTTACCCATAATAAGGTGCTAATATATGTAATACATGTAATAGAATGTTTCATTCACACAGGAATTCCCTAATATGGACAAAGGTATACGCTATCGTGTATTTAATCTCATTAAACATGGAGACATATCTGTACGGATGCGACTAAATGGTTTATCTCTGTTCTTCGAGCCATATCGGGAATTTTTTATGAGTATGCAGTGCAATGCTAATCAACAGCCTTTATCACTTTATAGAATACAATATAAAATAATGATTTTGCCTCATTCTGTGGTGTGAAACCACGTCAGATCAAAAAAAGTTATTTCAAAAACTCGACTTTTTCACAATTTAACTGTTATTAAATGAATTTGGAGCAAAATCATGTTATTAAAATGTTCTCAGTAGACAACAGGCTTGTAAACAGACTCAAACCCATGCAAAATCCATACACGCGTTCTACTGACGTAAATTTGAACGCACAGACTGATTTTTTTTTCATACGTTCGACACATATGCCGCGCTGTACAGCACTGATGCGCGTTACCTTAGTTATGTAAGGTGCGAGCAGCGTTAAGTTGCGCTGCGCACACCGATCGGTGGATGACATTAAAGTACCGCAAGAGCGAGTAGAAAGCATGCAGAGCTGTCTGCGCTCTATAGTTCTTGCGGAACTTTGATTTTAAAAACAGATCTTTCTGCGCAGCGCCGCTTCAAATCGAACGCACCTAAAAATCAAATTGACAACCTCGCGGCCGCGGGGCCCTAGGCAACCGCCTGTATCGCCTGTTGGACGGGCCGGCACTGCATTTTTCATCTCTCGCGTATCTCTTAACAACTGATTTTGCTGTTGAGCAAGGTGCCGCTGTCGGGGGAGTCGAATGATAATTACGTCATCATTAACCTGCAGGCTGCATTCTGCTCGTGGGGCTGCGAGAAAATAAATAAAAAGAGTGGAGCTGCGGTAAAATAATGAATAAAAAGAGTGAGGCAATGGTAAAAAAAAAATAAATAAATAAATAAAAAGTGCGACTGCTGTGAATGCAGGCAGCTAGGGACACCGGCCCTCGCGGCCAAAAAACGGACCGGCCCACCGGGAATTCTCCCGGTCCTCCCGATTAGCCAATCCGGGCCTGTTTACAGTATTTACAGTAAGAGATTTACAAAATATCTTTATGGAACATGATCTTTACTTAATATCCTCATGATTTTTGGCATAAAAGAAAAATCAATCATTTTGACCAATACAATGTATTTGTTGGCTGTTGATACAAATATACTTATTTACGACTGGTTTTGTGGTCCAGGGTCACAAATATGCATTTGAGATTCTGATTTGCTTGCCCTGTGTCACCGTAATCATAGACTGCAGGGATTGACTGACAGCTCTCCATGTGACGTATCACTTCTTACAGGGCTCTAGTGTGGCATGATTCACAGTATATGAGTTTAATATTCAGCCGTGAGCAATAACAGCGCACTGCGCTTGAATCTACATGCAAATCAAGAGTAAATGAGTCTTGTGAGTCATATACAGTGCATGTGCATGTCTTAGGTTTAGACATAAGCTTCTTTGAAGGACAAGACCGCTGATAGATGACCCAGTAGGTAGCTAAATCTGTAAATACATATTAGAACTATTATTTTGCAGACACTTTGCACAATATCTCCTTTTGTGTTGCACAGAAAAGCCAGTGTATATCAGCTGACAGTGACTGACAGAGAGGTCACATGTTTAGTGACGCAAAAAATGTCCTCCTTGTTCTTCTTCTTTGAAGAACTCATGTGGGATCAAGTAGACAGTAATTTTCTCAGTCCACAAGAAAGAATCATTTATCACGTATTTACTAAGTATTTATCATGTTATGGGGACCAAATGTCCCTATAAGGATAGTAATACCAGTAAATTTTGACCTTGTGGGGACATTTGTGAGGTCCCCATGAAACAGGCTTATAAATCATGCAAAATGAGGTTTTTTTTTTCATAAAGTAAAAGTGTGCACATTCTCCTGTGAGGGCTAGGTTTAGGTATATGGTAGGTGTAGGGTGGTAGAAAATACAGTTTGTATAGTATAAAAACTATTACGCCTATGGGATGTCCCCATAAAACATGGAAACACAACATGAGTGTGCGTGTGTGTGTGTGTGTGCAGATCATGATTGAACATAGAAATATTAAATGATTTTAATAACTAAAAAGAAGATAAAAATGAAATACTGCCAGTAGGTGGCGGTAAGTCACTGATTTAATTTCTGAATCATATCATTCATTTGATTCGTTCGAACGGCTGATTAATTCAGGAATAAAGCAAGTGACTCTTTTTATGAATGGGTAACTGATTCATTGACTCAGTAGAAAATGCACGTTCATTCGTAAACGAAACACCACTGTGTTTGAATGGAGATGCGCAGGGGCTCATTTGTGACTTTGTTTCAAACTATTTTTGAAGATGAGATGAGCAAAATCAGGCAATAGTGTTATAGTCAGACAATGCGGGTCACTTAATATTAATTTCTTGATTATTTAACTGTTGTATTAAATCAATATCTCATTTACAAACTCCCTTAAAAATCATTAAAAGCTGTCACTCATTTTAGTTCATCGCAATCTCACAAAATTCTAATCAAGGAAACTCTCTACACTGCACAATGAATCTCTTATTTACACTCTCTCTACACTTTGTTTATGAAAGGATTCGTCAGATATGTCTGTGATACATTACTCAACGCTGAAAACTATGGATGCGGGGTGTATTCAAAGCGCTGCTTTTACTGTTTACAATGCGTGAAATGCTGCGCTGTTATTGGCTGAGCGGATGTATCGCATTTTGCAGAAAAGGGAGACTGGCGTTTGTCGCGTTTGGAAAAAAAGGGAGAAAACATGACAGAATAACACGGCGGATATTGCATTTTGCGTAAAATTAAAAACTGCCTCATCAAAACCGACCAGATACAATATTGATTTTGGCAGGAACTCAATTTTGTAAAAAATGGCGTTTATCGCGTTTTGCAACCAAACTCTTCATTTCTACCTAGCATCTTCTCAAATCAATTTTGAATAACAAGGGTAAGTAAATTATGATACCTTTTTTATTAGTCCCTTTGAACTAATGAGAAAGGCTCCAACATCTACATATTTTTACTGACACCATAATTAAATGTGAAATGTTTGTGTGTAAAGTTATAAATATCACTATAAAAAATATGAACACAATAAATTAATTATTATTATTATTATTATTATTATTATTATTATTATTATTATTATTATTATTATTATTTTCAGGAGATTCAATTTAATTAACACAAAAAAAGATATTTTGAAGAATGCTGATGACCGAACAGTTTCAGTTCCCATTGACTTCATTGTGTGTGTTTTTTGTCCATATAATGGAAGTCAACAGGACTGTGCGCGGGGCACAAACTAACACTTTTTGAATTTCTCAGATTTTTCTCTAGCCCCGAATGTTTTTGTATCGCCCTATGATTTCCGAGAAATTTACGGAATTTGTCAAAGTTTGTTTAATCAAATATTAATTGTCAAATTAATTAATCAAAAACCGGTCATTACACTTTAATTAAATCGCGATATGGACTAGTATCTGTAAATATTACGCCGCAATATACCATTTAAATATGAATCCTGCATGTTCTGCGTTTCTCTTTATTAATGAATGTTGCAGACTCACACGCGGCTTCCTTTGCTATACACACTGAAGCGTGTGTGACGCTCCCGGTGATATCAGCGTCTGCCATAAAAAAATGCATGAACAACATCTCCAGAACTGCTCTGAGAGTACTTCGTAAGCATTTCACTGTTTCATTTGATATAGTCACAGAATTTTAAACTTGTAGACATTGTATATATATTACTATTCAGTAGAATGTATGTACCTACAGTACTACTACTACTACTACTACTACTACTACTACTACTACTGTTGAAAAATTAATAAAACTTAGTTAAACAGCATTTCTTTCAGATTTTAAAAGTACATCATTTATTTGCCAAAAATACAATTTTATTTTCAATAATTAAAAGATGCATTCAAATAAGCAGACATGCTAAAACAAATTTTGTAACAATAAAACATAAGGTGAGGAAAAACATTTCATGGGGCCCTAAACATAACTTTTGATAAACTGACGTTACATTTTATACGTTTCATTGTTTAAATTAATTATACATGTTTTTTTTTTTTTGTTTTTTTTATTTTTAATTAATTAATAAAATTAAATTTAACCATTAAAAAGGAGTCCAAAAACGAAGGATCCAGGTTCACCCACCTGTGTCTAACAAAATCTTACGTAAGCATGATATGAGCTCCCATCCACCACCACTAGCCCCTGATGGTTTGGGATTAGTCCCGGGTGTTTTCAAATCCTAGAAACGCCCCTGGTTCAGAGTATAATTTTTTATCCACGTTAATTTCACACTTGTCTTGCACAAATATGTTGCTTTGTTTCATGATTACAGTGTATACTTTTTTCGTTATTTACCTCAAAAGAAAGGAAGTGAAAAGTGACAACATGCCCCGTAGGTGGGGTACATTGTAACATGTGAGGGGCACGTTGTAACATGACCATATGACATCTTAAAATCTAAATCTGATCGAATGAAAAGAATATACACGACAAACTAAAATATTTTGTCACTTTAACTTTTTCAAATAAAATAATGACGTTTTTTAAGAGTAAAAAAAAAGATTTTGAGGTTTACAATGAACACATCGTAACCACGCATGCCCTGATCGCAAAACATATAGTTCAAATCAATGTGCGCAAATAGATGAATCACATACAGACATTCAAAAAGAAAAAAAAGAAAAAAAAGAAACACTCCACTCCCCTCCCTCCACACACAGCTCTCATTGAACACGAGGCAAACGAGCCAAAATGCTTTACCTTTCTTGAAATAATAATTTCTCAACATTAAATGTCGATTGTGAGTCTTTATTCACCTGTTTCTTGTAGTTTCTGTTTTGAATCCATAAAAAGTAAATAGTTTTCTCTGTACAGTGTTGACATGGCAACTAGTAAATACCATAAATTTGGTTATGCTAGGGTGTGTGGAAATATTTAAACCATGTGTGTTACAATTAACCCTGCAATTAACCAGTTAACTCTACAATTAACCGCACCCCTGTTTTCAATTTGTATTTTAAATTTGCGCATCTTGAAGGGTAATGGAAACGCACCTATAGATGGCATTCGTGGAGGTAGGGAGAATTTTTTTTTTTTTTTTTCTTTATTAACAGCAGAATTGCTTGTAACAGAAAATTTAAATGCAAAAGATGTCAATGGTAAGTTTTATTTTGGAATGTTTGTGATAACGTAAGGAAAGTAGTTTAAATGTAAACTTAATATATAAATCTAGAAGTAAATGTAAAAGTAAAAAGCTTTGAATAATGTGTGGCTTACATTTATTGCATTTAAACAGATTACTGTACTGTGTAAAAAAAAAAAAAAAAAATCACAATGTTGAAAAAGCATTTTCAGTAACAATGTTTGGATTTGAAACCAAAATAATGGATAAATGTGTTTGTGGAGGTTTGTGCTGTGTGTAAGCTATTGTGCAATAATTGCACAATTATTTAAAAATCAAACATGATCAAACATTTAGGTGAGATAAATATATATTTTTGAAAAGTGTCTAAAAAATGCTCCCCTCCACCCCTCAAATTAAAAAACTCCCCTCTCACAACTCCCAACTAAGAGGCGAAATCCCCCATTAAAAAAAAAAAAAAAAATCAGGCCCTGAATAAGTGTCTAAAAATCCTGATTGGATTATCACTATAAATAATTCTACATGATAAAAAGAAGGCTTAAAAAAAATTCGGTATCGGTGCTTCCTGTGATCGGTGATCGGCCTCAAAAATCCTGATCGGAGCACCCCTAGTTTTTAAAATTAAGATTGTCAGTGGGATCTGTTATGTGGGATGTACAGTATAGAATACAAACATGTGCTTTTGCTCATGTGTCAGATGTGTTTGAAAACAATTTTAGGGATGTAGGCTGTATATTTAAAGGTGCACTACTAAGCCATGTTTATTTGCTTTATATTCTCTTTCAAATATGATATAAGTGCTTTAATAAAATCTGTATCATAGAATAGTAACTTGTTATTCTGTTTTTAAAACCATGGTATGCACCAAAAAAAAAAAAAAAAAAAAAAAAAAACATGGTTACTACAGTTTTACTATTTGCATTGAAAAGCAAATAAACTAAATGCATTTATGGGCACTTTATTTTTGCAATAAGAGTTTTTAATATTGAATTTCTCTATCTTTCTGTAATTCTGAAGTTATAGATCATAAGATGACACTCATATATGAAAACAACTAAAGAAAGTTGAAATACTCACCTCAAATAATATTTGTAGAGCTTTCTTTCCTCTTCTGAACCGTTGTGTTGAACAACAGCTACCGTAAAACAAGTGAGACCTGCTTCCTGCTTTCTTTCAGAAGAATCAGAAGAATGACAGTCAGACATCAATGCACACACATATACACATGTTGGGTTTTTTTTTGTTTTACGTGGACTTTCCATAGGCGTTTTTTATGTTGCCCTACACCAACCCTACCCCTAAGCCAACTCTTAAGAGAAAACTTTATACATTTTCAGATATTAAAAAAACACCACACTGTAAAAAAATTTCCTTGTAAAAAAAGGCAGCTGTGGTTGCCAGCATTATACTGTAAAAATGCAGTGTGCTACTGTTTTTGAAATGAACAGCAAACAGTATACAACTGTAATTTAGCAGCATATATCCGTTAAATTACATACTACTCGTGACTCCATGATCTCAATTTTCAATGCATATTATACCCTGCATTTTCTATTTGACTATTACAAAAAGAACAAAGTCCAGTTATGTTCAACTCTGACCTTTGAGTCTCGTTCAGCAAAATGAACAAATCTTTTTTCAAGTCATTTCAAGTAACGTGACAGCCCCATATGATTAACCAATGCAGTGTGAGGCAGAAAGAGAATTGATTAGTTAATCTCTCGAGTCTTTGGGTTCGAGTCGTTCGTTCATCATGTGACAGCCCCATAAGATGAACGAATGACTCGAAAAACTCGAAACAGGTGAACTAATTCCAGTACAAACCCTAATAGGATGAAGCGCATACGTGACTGAACGAATCACTCCCCGAGACGACTCGTTCTTCCCGAGTCACATTAAAGATTTGTTCAAAATTAACAAATCGTTCAAGAACGACCCATCACTAATTCATAGCATCGTGGATGCACATCCCAGAGCCTGTGCTACACAAGCTATTGTGCTTAAACAGTATACAAATTTTTATTTTTCAAAAAAAAAAAAAAAGAACAATTGTTTCACTTGATAAGACCCTACTTCCTCAGCTGGGATCATTTAGAGCCTTTTGAAGCTGCATTTAAACTACATTTTGGAAGTTCAAAATCGGGGCACCAATAAAGTCCATTAAATGGAGAAAAATCCTGAAATGTTTTCCTCAAAAACCATAATTTCTTTACGACTGAAGACGGAAAGACATGAACATCTTGGATGACAAGGGGGTGAGTAAATTATCTGTAAATTGTTGTTCTGGAGGTGGACTCCTTTAACTGAAGTCTCGGAATACACTGCACAAGTCATACATGCAGCATTTATAATAAATGGATTCCAGTATGAGGCAGATTGAGGTGGACATAAAAATGCAGACATATACTTACCAAGAAGGATCAAGCTAGGAGTCAAAGGCAGGTTTCTCAAGGTCAGAGGAGTGGCAGACATCTATTAGTAAAGAAAATTAATCTGTAAATGACCAAAAAAAAACAAATGTGCTACTTGTTTCAATATTCTACAGAGGCAATAAAACTATTATACTCAGAGTAGAATTCAAAACTGATAATTTTCTTATTTATTTACCCATATGCTGATTTTGTGATAGATGATATTTAATGGAAAAGAGATGTTTGAGAAATGGAGGATAAAGGTAATTAATTGCATGGTTTAGCCAGTTTTCTGAAGTGATTCAATTTGTTTGGGTGAAAAGAATTTTGCATTTTGCAGTTCCAGTTTCGAATTTGTGGTTCTTTGGTCTGATATTTTGATATCAGACAAAATTACTGGTAATTAATCATACCTTAATGTTGCTTTTGGAGCTCGAAGGTTTGGTTCCCACTGGTCTTCCATATGGGCAAAACAGACATCAGTTCTCCAGGACAATATCTTCATTTGTCCTCCAAGAGAAAGTCCTATGAGTTTGAGACAGCATAAGGTTGAGTAAATAATGAGATAACCATTTTTAGGTGAATGATTTCTTGAACAAACAATAGGCAAACTTACATTTTTTTAAAGAATGAGTCATCTGCTTCTCTACAAAGTCAGCCTTTTTGGATAAGCAAAACATAAAGAATAGATAGATTCTCTAGTTAGCTAATTACAGACATCCCACACACAAAACATTAAAATAAAGTTTAAAAATAAAATAAAAACCGACAGATTATTTGTCCATCTGTTGCTATTTTTGCAATCGCTAGCAGCACTTTGAATATGCTCACAGTAATCGTGCAAGAATTATGAATTTTGTTCATACACATGTATCTTTTGCTTTTGGTTTGGGACATATTTCAGTTACATAAATTGTGTGATGGTAATAAATAACAAATCAAATGCAGTCTGAGTATATGCTAATGAGCTAACAAGGCTATCATATCTTACTCGGTTATTGTTCCATGATTAAAACATGCTATCCTTTCATCAGATTATGCTTTGCTGGCTCTTTACAATGTTAATATTTAGAAGTGTACTCTGTAAGATAAAACCAAAAGTGTGGTTGCAGCTGATAATAGCCAGTTTGAAACTCACGCTAAAATTGTGACCACAAATAAACAAAACATCATTCCACGGTCATTTTTTACTCAGATAAGGTTTAAGATGTGTGGGTTAGAGAGGGGAAAAAAACGTTTCTTAACAGTTTTGTGTTATATGATGGCAGTCTGTACAAAGGGCTGACACTCCTGTGGTAACTTGCTGATTAAAACACGTCACAAATCCAATTTAAATCCCAAAAGCTTAATTTTTAAAAGTAATACGTACTGCTGGTCAACATATCCCACAATGCATCGCAAAATACAGTAACTTACTGTTATTATAAGAAAATAGCATTTTACTGTTAAATTTCCTTGTAAATTTACAGGATTTCTTTTACAGTGCATTTAGTATGATTTTTTTTTTTTTAAGCCTTTTGAGTTACCACCTTCACACTGTAATACTTATGTCTTACCAATGTTATTATGCAAATTTGTGTTCTCATAAGGCACATAAATGCACACACAGATTCTGGACCAGGCTTCAGTAACAATAAGCTCTCAACATCTCCATTTAATTTGTTGGAAAGATATGATGCATCAACTGAAAACTATTATATATGCTAATATTTGGCCCACAGTTGATGCAGCTGCATTTGCCATCTTGCCTCTGACCTTTTTTACCCACATCCTGTTTTTTTAGCAGGTTTTTTTTTTAGCCAATTTGAAAACTGCTGCTGTGTTGAAGCCACAGTACCAGCTGCCTTAAACCCGAATTCTGGACAGAGCACAAATATCATGTAGGCTTCACTGATAGCCTCATCAAGCTGCATTAAAGCATACACATGATGTGTATTATAAACAGTACCCTATGTCCAAAGACAAAAATGAAGGCATAGCACCCATCATCTCTCTGTTGTCACAAGGTACGATGTATACTGTTATTTTGGTAACACTTTACACTAAGGTTCTCTTTGTAAAGGGTTTGTAAAGATTGTTCATTAATGAGTAATAATTAATTTACAAATACATATTAAAGGTGAAGTCCACTTCCAGAACAACAATTTACAGATAATGTACTCACCCCCTTGTCATCCAAGATGTTCATGTCTTTCTTTCTTCAGTCGTAAAGAAATTATGTTTTTTGAGGAAAACATTTCAGCATTTTTCTCCATATAATGGACTGATATGGTGCCCCATTTTTGAACTTCGAAAATGCTGTTTAAATGCAGCTTCAAACGATCCCAAATGTGGTTGTAAATGATCCCAGCCGAGAAAGAAGAGTCTTATGTAGTGTAACGATCAGTTATTTTAATAAAAATAATACAATTTATATACTTTTTGATGTCAAACGCTCATCAAAATTCCCAGAATCCTTTGAGACTCAATCAAACTTCCCTTCTATGTACTGTATTTCTAATCCATTTAAACTCATTAAAACTCATCTATCTATCTATCTATCTATCTATCTATCTATCTATCTGAAAGCCAAGCCAAGCAACTAAAGTCATGCTAACGACATGCTAATCATTTTAGAAACATGCTAGCAGCATGCTAATCATGCTAGGAACAGACTAGCAACATGCAACTTTAGGAACAGAATAGCAACATGTAACATTAGCAACTTGCTAATCTTGCTTGAAACATGCTAACAACATGGTAATCATGTTAGTAACATGCTAACAACATGCTAATCATGCTAGAAACATGCTACCAACTTGCTAATCATGCTAGAAACATGTTAACAACTTGCTAATCATGCTAGAAACATGCTAACAACTTGCTAATCATGCTAGAAACATGCTAACAACTTGCTAATCATGCTAGAAACATCTGTCTGAAACTATTGCTTTCAAAACATTCAAACTTTAACCTTTTAAAACTACTTTAAACTTCAAACTATTTCAGAATGAAAACCATACTTAAAACTTAAAACTGTTTTTCTTAAAACTTCTTAAACTCTAAACTTTTTCAACTTTTTAAACTTCTTAAAGATCTTAAACTATTCAAACGTTTTCAAAATTTCTGTTTTGGCTTTCTCAAGCCAACTTAAAGTTTGTCTTGACAAACGTTTTTATCTAGTTTTAATTGATTTATGTGTTTGAGTTTTAAACCTTTAGGAAATTCTAAACTTATAACATTTGCACTCAGGTAAATGCAACATAAATTAACATTAAATATAAATTATGTACAATTCATTTTACAGGAGTGTGAAAATCTAGTCATTTAAAAATCCTATTTCTGTAAATTCTGTCATCATTTCCTCACCCTCATGTTGTTCTAAACCCATAAGACTTTGGTTAATCTTCGAAACAGAAATTAAGATATGTTTAATGATATCTGAGAGCTGTCTATCCTTCCACTGAAAGTCTGTTCATGCAAAACTTTGATGCTTTAAAACATTCATTAAGAGATTGTAAAATAAGTCCATACAAATCTAGTGGTTTAATCCAAGTCTTCTGAAGAGACGTGATATCTATATATGATGAACAGATTTAATGTAGACCTTTAATCTCATATGCACATTGATCAGCGAACCTAAACAGAAGCTCAAACTTACTTGCTTGACATGCAAAAACAAACCTCATTGGTTTTTACAGAGGTTCAAACATGCTGTAAGACAAGAGAATGAACCTCATTAGTTCCAACATGTAAAGCAAGCATGCTTCCGCTTCCGTTTGCCAAAATTGGATGCTGCAAACATTATTTGCTGCTCATTGTTTTCATTTGAATAAAAGGCTAAATTAAATCTGTCCATCACATAAAGTGATCATTTTTCTTCAAAAGATTTGGATTTAACCACTTGATTCACATGGATTTATTTTACTATGTTATTTATGAAGTTTTTAAAGTGTCCGAGTTTTGGGTGAACAGACTTTCAGTGGAGGCACAGAAATCTGTCAGGTATCATTAAAAATATCTTAATTTGTGTTTTGACAATTAAAGTCGTATAGGGTTCGAACAACATGAAGGTGATTAAATGATGACAGAATTTTAATTTTAGGTGAATTAACCTTTTATGAATTACATGCCTGAGCATTAATTATGCTTTATATTACATTTTGAGGGTTTCGTTTAATTTTAATTAGAGTGTATCGTGGCCCAACTTTATAAAAAAGCGGTAGTCAGAATTTTAGAATGCCATGCTAGCAATGTAGAATTATGTTACTGCTACCAACAGTTTGGAGTTTAGCTAGTTGAGGAAAATGTGTTGCAATGGACGGTGATTTATTTTTTACATTTTAATTGTACATCGATTAATATTAAGTATTTAACCTTTGGTGGTTTATTGGTTTGACCTCCATATACATGCCAGAAATGAATGAAAGGTACAGATGGGGGACATTTAATCATGAAAATTCGAAAGGTTCACCCATATTGTCAGGTAGTGGCAGCTCTGTTATTCTTTGGTGTTGTTCTTTGGTGACATTTCTTTCCTGAAGGGGGACGATCTGTTCCAGCATAAAAATTGACATAGGGGTTAAATTGATAATTGTTTCATTATGGGATATTGGAGTAAAGAATTTGGATTAAGATTTTTATTTGTTACCTGTTTATATTGAAGTGCTGATTAATACAGAAACCCTGCTTGTGATTAAACAATTGGCATGAACCAAGAAAACAACTGTAATCAAACAGCATGCTAATTTGCCTGAACTAACATAAAAACGTATTTGCCTTTTTTTTGTTTTGTTTTGTTTTGTTTTTTTTTTTCAACAGGAGGATCAACTTGAAGGCCACACAAATGAAATAATGAAGTTGGTGGTGATTCACAGTCCTACAGTTGAGGAGGTCCCAGCAGATGTGTTTTATTATAAAGATTGTGGAAACAGAACCACAGCATGCATACTGTTGATGGGATTGATCTTTGAGTACCTTGAGAACCTTGAGTATCCTAAAAACCTGAAGTACACCTTTGAATTGTTCCAGAAACCTTTTTTGGAACTTAACGGAGCAAAACTGATGAAGAAGATCCAAAGCCTCAAGCATAAACTAATGGAATGAGCTGTTCTGTAAGTTCAGGCTCAGACTGTTTGCGTCATCCAATGAAGACATGGTTTTATTTTCAAATAGTAAATATTCAAGAAGTTACATGTAATGTGAGTTATATGTAATATGAAGTTGTATATCACTTAAAATTGAATGGAAGTGTGTTTTTTGCACTTAATTAGTTTTAAATTAAGTTGAAGTGTTTGTTTGTATCCATATTGCATACCAGTCTATTGAGGTAAAAGAGATCAGTTTCTCCTCTCATTTCAGTGTCTCCTTTCATTTTCTAGTGTTGCAAGTATTGTAGCCAAAGTGGGTGCAAACCGTTACCTCAGTTGTAGATTCTATAGATTCTATAGGTTGTTTTTACACCGTACCCACATCCTGTTTTTGAGCAGTATGTAGGCTTAACTGAAACTGCTGCCGTGTTGAAACCACAGTACCAGCTGCCTTAAACCCGAATTCTGGACAGAGCACAAATATCATGTAGGCTTCATTGATTTAAAGCCTCATCAAGCTGCATTAAAGCATACACATGATGTGTATTATAAACAGTACCCATATGTCCAAAGACAAAAATATAGGCATAGCACCCATCATCTCTCTGTTGTCACAAGGTACGATGTATACTGCTATTTTGGTCACACTTTACACTAAGGTTCTCTTTGTAAAGAGTTTATAAAGGTGTTCATTAATGAGTAATAACTCATTTACAAATGAAGAGTTCAGATGCAAAACCAGCTAAATCCATTTGGCGTCTTTCTTTAAAAAATGCATTTTTATCAGGCTCAGATGTATAGGTTTCTATGTAAGTACTGGTACTTCTGATTGGGCTGAGGCTGGTATTTTAGCGAGTTTGAAGAATAAGTAGTTGATGGACGTATAATATGTGTCGAGAGCATTCACTCAGTATCGTTATCTCATTTTTGACCGAGATGGCTTTTAGCTGGTTTTGCATCTGAACTCTTCAAATACATATTAAATAATTTCTAAGCACCGTCTTGTCTTTTCATGGCTTCTCATGCGTGTTGTTGTTTGTCATGATGTGTATTCACTGCTGGGGATTTGTCCAACTTTTTATCCTTCAAAAAAAAAAAAAGTAAAAAAAATAAAATAAAAAAAAATAAAAAAAAGGGGGGGCACACATGAACCATTTATTTTTTGTTATATTTTTAGCTTTTATAACTTTATTGCATAGGATACACTGTAAATTATTTGAACAGACGTTTACAGTAAATTTCTGGCCAGAAGTTGAATTGCTTTAACAGTAAGTTACTGTATGTACATTTTCAGTAAATTACTGGGAACTGTATACATCAGTCAGTCTTATGGTTCATATCATTTCCCTCTATAGATCGATTAATCTACAATGACAGGAGTGAAGATCCATCACTGGAGGAACCTGTCAATGGTCACCTTGACAAGAACCGCTAACCGCTAACACTTTGCTTGTGTAAATGAAAAGATCTCATCAAACGAGTATGGAGTGCCACAGGGCTCAATATTAGATCCTCTGCTTTTTATCCATGTATATGTTTCATTTGATAGACAGTGGATCGCATTTGATAAATAAAAGTACATGCAAACTTGTGTGTGAAACCAGCATACAAACATTTTCACAAACAAATCATGATTTATCAAACAATTTTTTACTACAATTTCATCCAGATGTACAAACAAATGTAGGAACAACTGAAACCACAAAAGACACCTCTCAGACTATATGTGTGGAAAGCCCTTATATGGAAATGGTTTGAGCATTGAGTGGAGAAAAAAATAGTGTAATATCGAAGATAGTTTTGGAATACAAGGTTCAGGTTCAGTGTATTTATCACAGAATGCAAATAAAATCTTTCATGTAAGAAGTGATTAGATGAATAAATATAATTCAAAATTTTTAAGTCACTTCTTACATCTTAAGAAGTGAAGGATCTGAGGATCTTCAAATGCAAACTGTCACACTGCAGCCACTATAGCGCTGTATGACAGACGTATCGCTTTTATTTAGTTTTTCTTGCTTGCCATGTCTTCAACTATCTGATATTCCGATTCAGGTGTAAGTGAGTGTATCTTGCCGTTTTAAAACCTTTATAAATGATCTGGATCGTGATCTATAACGTGAGAGGTTGCCGCCATATTTGTATATTCCTGTCAGCCGGATTTACAGCACGTAAATTCACCAGTTTCTCCCAAAATACATGCAAGTAAGTGGCTGGTGAACTGGGAAAGGAATGGAGTGAATTATATTGTTTCTTACACTATGTGTATCTGATATGATTCAAACACGTCGGCAAATTATACTTGAATTACTTGTTTATTTTACAAACTCTAAATGTATTGTTTTACTAGTACTTATGTGTATTTAAATGTGTGAAACCTAAAATAAACATTATGTGGTTTAAAACACTGCATAATTGTGATTATATGACAAGCGCCAGCCAATGCATGAAAACGCAGTTAGAATTCGGCAGTTGCGTGACGTCACCTAACGTTCTAAATTCCATATATGGGACTCCCAGGGGCATAGAAATGAGAATCCCATATGTGGGACCGTACTGCTCAAAGTGTTAAAGTAAGATGTATATTTTCTAGAAATAAAAATTCCAGAAACTGCTACTTTTAAACTTTCTGTATTTGATTATTCTTTCTTAAAAATTCTAGCCACAATCAATCACAACAATGTATATACAATTACAGATGATGAAGCATATAAATCAGCAATTTGTTGTTTTACACACATGCACACAGACATTATTTCATACATGACATAGCTATGAGATGCATAAGAAATCTTTGGACGTGTAACACAAACCATAATGCAATACTTTATTTAACCTTTTCTGATAAGAAGTGTGCACTGCAAAACGCAAGCATTTTTGATGATGGTTTCTGTCCTGTCCGCTCATTTTATTGTATTTAAACACAGCTGGCACCCAACATCACAACAAGATTATATAGCCAAATCTGTGCTGGTTTGAATTGACCGCCTCCAGTTTTCCGTTTGTTTTGCTTCCAGCTAGCGCTGTGATGTACTTGTGACATCGGCACTAAAAAGGTCTATACACACCAATTTAAAATTAGTCCATATACTATATGGGTTTTTTTCCCAGAACACCAGAGGTGAAAACAGTATTCAAGTACATTTGTAGTGTTATCTGTACTTTTCTTATCTGTAATCTGTCACTTATTTAAATATCTTTATCTAAACCAGGTACTTTTTACTTGAGTATCCAAAAGTAAAAGTATACTGTGATTTAAAGACAGCTCTGAATTTGAATGAATCTTTAAGAAGTGAGCCATGCATATTTTACTGCACGTGTGCATGGGTCTTAAATGATCTTTTCCATTAAAGGACAATATTTATCAGCGGTAAGCCTATCAGATGTTATAAAAACCAGGCACTCATTACAGAGGACTGCCAAATTAAAACAAAATTGTTGTCATTGTTGTTGATTATTACCCTTAACACTGTAATCATGATTATTAACATTATTGGAATATGTCAAAAACACCATATTCGTACACGTAAATGAAAAGATCTCATCAAATGAGTATGGAGTGCCACAGGGCTCAATATTAGATCCTCTGCTTTTTATCCATGTATATGTTTCCTTTGATAGACAGTGGATCGAATTTGATAAATAAAAGTACATGCAAACTTGTGTGTGAAACCAGCATACAAACATTTTCACAAACAAATCATGATTTATCAAACAATTTTTTACTACAATTTCATCCAGATGTACAAACAAATGTAGGAACAACTGAAACCACAAAAGACATCTCTCAGACTATATGTGTGGAAAGCCCTTATATGGAAATGGTTTGAGCATGTCACAGACTGCCTGACTTTGCCACTTCCTGTGAGTTTTTTTTTTTTTTATTTTTTTTTTTTAGTCAATGAGGCCTCTTCTCACAGCAGTTGAAATATAGGGTGTCCTAACTTTGTCACACATGGCTTTTCCATCTTGGCTTTATTTTTGTTAAATAAATAATGACACAGTGTGATATGTCATGTGATGATGTTTATCTTAGGATTTATTTTCCAAATTTTAAGACCTGCCAAGATAGTTTTTTATTATGTCCTGATACAGAAAATCATGAAATTAAATAGGGTGTCCTAACTTTTTCACATGACAGTATATATAATTTTTTTGTATTTGTTGTATTGTATTTTTAACGTTTTTATTTTGTATTTTTTGTTAAGTCAGATGAATAGAACATTCCGCTTCATTTTTCTTTGACAGGGAGAGAACATGTCATGGAGGGGAGAACATGATTAAAGCAGAACTACAGAAATGTAGGTCTACACACACACACATACACATACGTTATCTTCACAGTACACCATTTTATACAAAATTAGAATAAGGTCTCAAGAATAAAATGTTTTGACTGTGTATGCGGTCAACATATTTATGTGGAACCGAAAAGTAGATTTGGTCTTATTAAATGTTGTCTTTTCTTGTGTGCAGATTTCTGTTATCTCATACTGGATCTGAACACGGCACACAATAATTTCAAGATTTTAGAGAGCAGACGAAAGTTCACATGCAATGGAACAATGTCATATCCTGATCATCCAGAGAGATTTGACTGCCGTCAGCAGGTTCTGTGTAAAGAGCGTCTGTCTGGACGCTGTTACTGGGAGGCTGAATGGAGCGGGTTGGGTGATATGGTGGTTTCATATGAAGCATTCGGCAGGAAAGGAAAAGGTCCTGAGACCAAGTTTGGAGCCAATGACAAATCTTGGATTCTGAGCTGCTTCGAAGAGAAAGTGATTGTCTGGCATTGTGGTATCGGAACACACACACTTAGACAAGCACCTCCCTTAAACAAAGTAGCAGTGTATCAGGACGAGCCGGCCGGATTTCTGTCCTTCTACAGCATCTCTGCCACAAACACACTCAGACACTTATACACATTCAACACCACATTCACTGAACCCCTCTTTTCTGGATTTGTGCCGAAGTTTGCGTGCCTATACCTCAATAAGTATTAAAGATATTGCAATGTGATTTTTGATTCTAGTTGTTGTTAAACTTTTCTTTTGAAATCTTAATTTCAAGGCCCTATATTATCCAGCGATATGGGGATCTTAATGAGGCTCCAAATTCAGATTGTTGAATATTTATACCCATTTTCAGTGGTCAAAAACCAAATGTTGGTCAGTTTGTATGCAGCTGATACTTAGTTTATTTAAAGAACAATGTTTGAAGAAGAAATATCATAGAACATACCTGTTTGAGTCTCATGAATATGTATGCCTGTAACTCAAGAAGTATTAAAGTTACCTTAATATGATTTTCAGTTTTGGTTCCTAAGAAACTTTTCTTTTGGAATCTTCATTTTTAAGGCCCATTATGGTTTAATCCCAGAGATATCGAGATCTCAGTGCAGCTCCAAATTTAGTATCCTACCCATTTTCAATGGTCAAAAAACAAAATGTAGTTGCTATCTCCAGGTAAAGTGTGAAATGTTAGGGTTCAGAATTACCCAGTGTTATGCCATTGCAAAACGCAAAGTAATGGATTGTTTCCTTCCAAATGAGCTTTTAGCTTTTATTACATCTCTAAATATCTCTCCAACTTTTTTTTTCTTCTTTTTTTAAATGTGGTGCAGATGGTGTTGTACATGACATCCTGTCATTCCGCATCAATTTCAGCAACCTCCCCGAAAACGTTCATGGTAAGAAGGAGAATTATATTAAAGTTATGAGTTAGTAATGAAATTATATATACAGATATATATATATATAATATGTACATACATATACACACACACACACTGTTTTCTAGTGTACGCTTTGACTTCAGCAAACAATATGAGAGCAGTTTTGCCTGTTTTTATGACCCTGTGAGGATGACCTTTCTCTCTGATGAATTCTCAGCTTTGTGGATGCAATACACTGAAGCGGTTTGTCTTACTGTGATTTGAGTCAAAAAACAGAATTTTGCTAAAATATAAGACTATAAATATTTTTTTGTTTTGCTTTTCTCAGAATGACCTTGATAATAAAACATTTTGGGATCAGTTTATTTATCTTCAGGGAAGGATGAAGAATTCTAGCTCCTGCTGTTTTGGGCATGTGGTAAAAACACTTCACACAGCATACATTAATAAATAAAACACTAAATTCACTTTCTTGCAATTGTCACAAATACAAGGTTTAACAAGAAGACATTCAGATTTGGATTCCATCAGTATTGTATTTTCTAGTTTCTAGTGTTTTTGTTTTGACTTTTCTTTAGACAGTGAATGAGCATCTGATCAGCATATTTGTGAATAACACCCCTCGAAGAATTCAGGACAAGGCAAGAGCTGAGGAGCTCACAATAACTCATTTGACCTCTAACCATGAAGTGCCATCCAAAATCTTGGAGCACCGAATTAGAACAGAAACTGATGAAGACAAAAAACAAGACCTGATCAGAAAACATAAAGCTCAAGTATTATTTTGGGCTACAAGTAGAAGAAAGAAACCATTACTTGGCTAAACTTAAATGCGACAAAGTTACACTACTAGACACATTCAACAAATTGTTCATTTATTACAATTAATATAAATTAAAATATTAATATAAAATATAGCTGCAAGCGGCAATTAAGGAGCCAAGCACAAAGAAGGCAAAATAAATCATGCCAGCATCAGATCAACTGCATCAGTGAGCAATTAAAGACGTATCTATTGTTTTAAGCAAAATGGCTGAAAAATCAAATACAGTCACTATTAATATGATTAAAAGATTTATCACTGTTGACCAGTAAATGTTGCTGTTACAAAGTTGATGTGGTGTGGTCAATGTGAGGTGACAATGGCACACACAAAGTTTGGATTTGCAGAGATACTGCCTCAGATGCATGATTTCAGAAAATTCATTGATGTGTTAAATGATAACCATTTTGTATATTGACACAAAATCCATAACTTTTTGCCAGCATGGTCTAAAGATGATCAGAGCCAAATTTGGTAAAAATTGGACCAACATTCTAGGAGGAGTTCGTAAAGCAGTTTTTGAACATAAATCAAAATGGCGGAGAGGAAGTTCAGTTGACTATGGCAAAATTGGTATGTTCTTGGCATGATCCAAAGAATATATTGAGACCAGTTTCATTACAATAGGCTAATACATTCAAATGTTATCATTTTTGCAAATTTCTTTATAACTTTTGACCACAAGGTGAAAAATCACATCAATTTAGTAACAACGCCACCTATTGGTCAAAAGTAGTAAACCATTGGTTAAACAATAATAACAAAATGTCCAAAAATGCTAATAACTTTAAATTGCATTAGCCTATTGTAATTAAACTGGAGTAAAAATACTCCTGGGGTCATGCAGAGAACATAGTCAGTCGAACTTCCTGTCCGCCATTTTGATTTATGTTGAAAACTTACTTTTTCAAACTCATCTTAGACCATTCTTTGGATTTTCACCAAAATCGAGTCAGATCATCTTCAAACTGTGCTGATAGAAAGGTATGGATTTCATGTCGATAGACAAAAATGTATTTGTACAGTGCCACAACAAATGTGAGGCGTGATGCCAAAATGACTCTTAGGCTGTATCTCTGCAAAGCTTTGACATATTGACACTAAATTTTATTTGCGCCATTGTCACCTCACACTGACCCCACCACATCAATTTCATAACAGCAACATCTACTGGTCAACAGTGATAAATGTTTCAATCATATTAGTGAGTATATTTGATTTTTCAGCCGTTTTGCCGTTCTTTAATTGCTCACTGATGCAGTTGGTCTGATGCTGGCATGATTTATTTTGCCTTCTTTGTGCTTGGCCCCTTATTTGCTGTTTGCAGCTATATTTCTCTTTGCTATTAGACCCGTATTCTGTGATGACGTATTCTGTTATGGACAGTAGGCTACAGTATAACATGTTTTTGTTTTGGAAACACCGCTTTGTGAAATCATGTCGCATAGCGTCGCATCTTGTCATTGCTTCCTGTTTTTGGTTTGTTTAGAAGTATTTGGTCCATGTTTCATTCATATTTCATTCGAACTGCACCAAAGTTTGTTTGGAAGCGGACTGAGAACCATCTGTTTTGTGGTCTCGGCCCGCTTGTTTGGTGTGCACCAGGGTTCGGATGGCAGCGTTCACACTTACTCAGATGAACCGCACTAACAGAGTAATCGAGCCAGAGTTAATTTTAATCAAACCAAACATGGCAAGTCTGAACACACCCTTAATGAAAAGTCTATAACGTACTTGATTATGTGTAAAACAACAACCTTTTTACCTTGTCAAAAACAGCTCTGTTCACAGCGAGCCGTTTCGATGCTAATGCTAATGAGCTCTGATCACCCCGCCCCTCTCTTCCGTGAGGTGACGAGCAGTTCTCTGAGAGACTGTAAACTTTAGCCACAGACGTGGGAGGGGTCTGGGCAAAGCTACGCCATTTTGCCCAGAATCTGTGAACGACTTTGTCTGAGACAGTGCTTATGATTTATGGGGATTAAAAACAAACAAAACAAAAAAAAAAAACTGGGTGGATTTTTTATAATTATAGGGTGGTTGAGTACACACACAGTCAACACACGTCAGTTCAAACAACATGTAAAAGTGGATTTTGCATCCAGTGACCCCTTTAAATGATGTTTTGGTAACATGATTGTTTATTGTGTTTGTGTTGTTAATACATGAATCATTATCTTACAGACTAAAGCCAAAATTGAGAGAATTGTTGAAGCTATCAGACAGCACTTTCCTGATTTTGTTCTTGAGGATGATTTGAGTGAAGATTATTCTCAGATGGATTTACATGCATTCAAAACTGTAGCTGAGCATTTCAGGACAACCTGTTTTGACTGGCACGAGAAAGAGGTGAACAACACTGCAAAGTATATTTAATTTACCAACATGAAGATGACAGACTCTCTGTACCTCTTATCTTATCTAACTAACTCTGTCTCACATCACCTTGTCCTACATGCATGTATTTGCTCGTCTCTGTGCACGTGGAGTTGAAGCAGAGAGGTGTGTTCATCATAATATTGTCACTGCATAAACGTCTATTTTTTTCTTAAATGTCTTTCTTAATTGCTAAATACGTTTTTCTGTTACAGATATAGAGGCCATAACAAGGACTTCAAAGTGATTCTGGTTTAAGGGATGCTTTACATAAAAAAGGTGAAATTCTTTTTTTTTTTTTTTTTTTATTCACCCTCATGGCATAGACATTTCTCAAAATATCTTCGTTTGTGTTCTGTTAAAGACAGTCAAGTTTTGAACCACATGAGGGTGAATAAATGGTGACAGAATTTTTATTTTTGTCTATTTCTTGAAGGCACATAAATATGACAAACAATTCCCATAGCAGTGCATACTTGATCAGGATGTTTGGCTATGCTTCAACAATAGGAGTTACAAATAATAAAAACAATCCAGGTGAGGTAAATCTTAGCTTACTCGATGCATATGCGTATACATATTAGACTTATCGGATGCTTGAAACTTAATGTAAGTGATTTATGAGAAGTGCTCTTGATATACGAAATTGATCCAAAACAAACACACAGACATGAAATGGATGTGTCTTTTTCATAGCTAAGACCTAGCAAAATAATGCAAATGAGCAAACAAATGTAGAAACGACATGAGTACAGGTATATGTAAGCATCACACCAGCTTAAGATAAGCACTCAAAACTGTTCTGTTATCTAAAGCATATGTTAGTTCTGTGGTCCGTGTACCTACGTATAATTGGTTTTCTCGTTTTTGTTTTCAAAACAAACAAACGAATAAATGATTGGTTTATGCAATATTTACATTTTCTCGGGAACACAACACGAATTTCATTCATATTTTCAATTTTGTTTTCAAAAGCGCGTTTTAGTACACCGGAAGCTCTCTGCTGCCGCTGAAGGTTTACACTTGAGACGGGCGTAAACAGGCTAATCAGGAGAAATGGCATCGGTGCTGGAGAATTGCACCGGTGTTGTGCCGAAATCTGTTACCTGTCGAAAAGTGTGACCAGGTGTCGCTGTTCAGCAAATGTTCGAGCGGGAGCGCGCACGCTTTAGATCAGACGCTGAAGCCGAATGATCTGCGTCAGAGGAGACGAGCGGTGCTATCAAAGATGTTTCATGTCTTAAGACTAAACAAAACTGGACAATCTAGATACTGTCACCAGCAACTAAATGTTTATATAGTAAAAGAAATGAAACATCAATGCTGCTGCTGTTGTCTACTAAGAATGTTTTCCGCTTGAGATGTTTTAGCGCTTGTAACATATTCCGATTATCTGATAAACGTATATCTTTATTCTTATTACTGGTTCCTGTAGTTACCCTATAATGTTAAAGAGCTACAGTTTGTTCCTTACAAATGCTTATGAGTGTAGTTGGCAAGGGTCACTGAATCAAACCACTCTTTCACTGACTATATATGTTTAACAAAGTGTGATATTGAGCTTCTCTTCTTTTTATTTTATAAAGCATATTGATCAGCTGACATATTGACACAGTATGGTCTGACAGGTCAAAATTATATATACATATTTATATCACAATGTTACCCATTTTTACTGTAAGTCTATAAGTCTATGTTCTTCAAACTCATTTAACTGATGTAAAGATTGGTCCTTTTTCAATTTGTTTATTCTTGGTGTCTTTGGAGTAACAGTCACCAATTATTAGACAGTACAGATATAATTACCAGAAAGAAGAAGAAGAAGAAAAAAAAAAAAAACCCTCACAAATTTTTGTGATGCTTTTTAGGTTCACATTCAGAAGATTTGTTATTGCACCTCTAAGACTGTTGAAATTTCTTCGCTGTAAGTACAGTCAGCTTAGCTGTATAGGTAATTTTCAACTTAAATTTCATTAAACTGATTTAAAAACATGAGCTTAACTTATTTTAAAAAGTTAAGAATTGCTTAATTTATTTTGATAAGTTACAGAAAAGTAAAACATGTTTTCATGACTTCTTTATAATACTATTTTTATTTTACATTTAGATTTGCATATTACTAAGAATTTGTAACCATTAAAATGATATTTTACTGAGATTGACTCATGAGTTGTTTTTTTCTGCCTTCTAGAGTATTCCTCGAATAAAAGTTTTCATTCTTATTTCACGTCAAATTATAGATAAGTTATGATTGGGTTCAAATATTTAATATAATCTGAAAAAGTAGGATAAAAAGTGTATTAATAAATAGCCTAAATAAGCCATTTATGTAACTGTAAATAGTGTTGCCATATCTTCTCATAGATCAACCTTTTACAAAACATATAATATAATTCTATACATGTTATACATGACTTTTAAGGATTTTTTATTTTTTATTTATTTTTCACAATTAAATACTAATTTAATCTTGATAAAATACATACAATTTGAAAGGTCTAAGTTTTTCAGCATTGCTGCGGTTTTTTAACAAAAAAAAAATCAGAAGGGGGGAGGGGGTGAACAGTAACAAGATAAATGCATGTTAAGGAATTTTTTCTCAATCTGCAATTTTCACATTGAATTTGTACAAGAAAATCAGGGGGAAAATCCTGTAAGCCACAAAAAAGGCATATAAATGTTTTAATTTCAGTTCTGCTTTTTCTCTTGATGTCACATAATTCTTCACATATTATTTAATATTTTTTATGAAGTGCAAATGTAAATATTGCATAAACCAATCATTTATTCGTTTGTTTGTTTTGAAAACAAAAACGAAAAAACCAATTATACGTAGGTACACGGACCTTCTGTGAAACAACAAAACCAATTCTATTCACATATCGAAACAAATCAAGGCAACCTGTTTTTCAGACAATATCGGTAATGTTAGTCCTAACATATCTTTGCAGGAAAAACTACAATAGTAGTTTGACAGATCTCTCAACTCAAAAGTAACACTGTCAATTTCGTAACAGCAACATCTACTGGTCAACAGTGATAAATGTTTCAATCATATTAATAATGACTGTATTTGATTTTTTTAGCCGTTTTGCTTAAAAAAAAATAAAAACTTTTTTAATTGTTCTGATGCTGGCATGACTTATTTTGCCTTCTTTGTGCTTGGCCCCTTATTTGCTGCTTGCAGCTAT
The DNA here is from genome assembly GCA_036247105.1 of Cirrhinus mrigala. Lineage (NCBI taxonomy): Eukaryota > Metazoa > Chordata > Actinopteri > Cypriniformes > Cyprinidae > Cirrhinus > Cirrhinus mrigala. The sequence continues at coordinate 11,442,911 of CM070028.1, forward strand.
ATTTCTCTTTGGTGTTAGATCAAAAGTAACACTGACAGATCTTGCAACTCTTTCGCATGCAGCGTTAATTGCCTAATAATATGTACTGTATGATGATGATGCTGTTGTTAGGTTTAGGTTTACATTATTCGTTTGTCATTTATTATTTAGCAGACACTTCTAGCTGTTTAGGTGAAAATGGTTGTAAACTTTGAATACATGACTTGTTCTTGTTGCAGTTCTTGCATGTAAAACTTGAAAATTCATGTCAAACTTGTGTAGACGGTTCACCAATAAATAAATAAATAAATGTTATTTGCATGAAATGCTCTTCTGGTTGTGTTTCCTACAACAACATTCCAGTGAACATCATAGCTCTCTGCTTTTAGGAGGTATTATGAGGGTTGAGGTTAGAACTGTGACTGGTTGATATAAGTCACGTTGTGAGTTGTCTTGGGTATATAAATATGATTTTCAAAGTGATGCAGATACTATTGATTAAAGCCTTTTAAAGTATTCACATTTCATCATCACGTGTCAACATATGCACTCAACAACAGTTTGATTGACCACGTTCAAATCCAAAGGTTGCCATGAGATTCTTAATTCTAACAAAATAAAAGCACTGACAGATGCAGAGACTTTCGCTTCATTAGTCGCTATGGGAAAATAATGAGAAGAATAGCAACGTGCAGGAAATAGTAAAACTGAATGCACCACAAACAAGTGTGCTTACAATTAAGATAATACATTAAAATAATATGGTAAGACACACTTATTTGCAGTATCAAGCAGCAAAATGAGCTGGTTTGTACAGCTACAAATAGCTGGATGTGGATGAGACCGAAAGCCAAACCCATAAATATTTACAAATGGCTGCGCCCACTCTTTCGGGAAAAGCCTCTTCATCTGTGTTGTCTCTCTCTATAATTACAGGTTATTTAATACACCTTCCGTCTTTAAGATGAACACAATCAGACCAGTGCTAAGTGCTGGTAACAGGAGACCGCAAAAACGCACTTCAGGAAAAATAATTCACAACTCAGGTTTTAAACAGAAGTTCACACTGTGTATCTTAAAAGCTTGTACAAGATTGGTGCTTACTGGTTCACAGAGTGTGTGACAGTAAAAACAAATTGCATTAGCAGAGTGCGAACAACACGGCAGACAAGCTTTGAGTTTCTTATCTGTTCTTTAAAAAGTACCCTTCAAAAGTGTTTTTCTTAATAGGTTATGGATTAAGGAATTGTGGATTAGTCAGATAAGTGATCACACATCAGGACAATTAGAGAATTTAATAAATTGATAAAAGCATCCCAGTACCCCTACTACAGTTTATAGTGTGCTCTAACACTGTGTCAGAAAATAGGACACTCTGTACTGAAGGTGTATGTTTAAACTACACAGTTCACAAACAAGTTCTTAAAAAAATTATCAATATTTACAATAATGCATTTGAAAGATGCTTTTATCCAAAGCAAGGAATATATTTACATGATCAGTTCTTGTTTTCCCTAAGAATTGAAACTGTAATGTTGATGTTGCTAGTACCATGCTCCACCCAGGTATATGAAAGCCAAGTATTAGTAACCAAACATTACTACCATAGTGACAATCTGAATTACATTTATTCATCCAGTCACTTCTTACACCATGTCTACACTGGACGTGACAGTTGCCAGCTAAAGTCTGACTACATTGGACGCGACAAAGCGAGAGTTTTATCTATTGATTAAAATAAATACTTGAAATGATGTGATATGATACAGCTGAGCCTACAGGTATGTATATCTTTGTAAGTTTAGATGGTTATTCATGAGCTCAATTGTCCATCAAACTCAGATGGTCAAAAAGTTCACAAAATAAGTGTCACAAAATAAATCATACTCATTTGATTTACATTTGAGGATATGAGCTGAGGTGGGAAATATTACCAAAAACTTATTTCACGATATGAGCAATTTTATTTCATGACAACAATTTATATCACGATATAGTGATTTTTGTTATTTTATCTTCGTTATTAATAATAAGAACAAATACAACAATTATAAAGACACAAATTAAATAAACAGTGTTTTTAGATAAAGTAGGTATATTTAACAGTAGCGTGTTAAATATCAAGTAAGAATACAGAAATTGAATAAAGTAATCAAAATAATATAAAATAAAAATAAAGGACTGCATAGTATTCACTGTATGAATTAAATATACATTGTTCAATATTGTAGCTACTAAAGTTAGTCATTCAAGACCTGTAAGTGGTTTTCCTTTGTTGTTTGATTAACATTTTAGATACATTTAGATGTGCTGTCTTCACTTTGAACAATTATTCATCCTGTTGTTTAACATCACACAGAGACACTGAATGGTTATAAAGCACAAATCCAGCATAGAGGGGTTCAGTGAATGTGGTGTTGAATGTGTGTAAGTGTCTAAGTGTGTCTGTGTCAGAGATGCTGTAGAAGGACAGAATACCAGCCGGCTCATCCAGATACACTGCTACTTTGTTTAATGGAGGTGATGGGGGAGATATATATATATGTTGGAGTAGAATCATGCCAGGCAACCAGTTTCTCCACAAAGCAGCTCAGAATCCAGGATTTTTTATTGCCTCCAAACCAGCAGCCAAAATCTTTCCTGTTGATTCCTTTATATGAAACTGCGATGTCACCCTCCCCACTCCATTCAGCCTCCCAGTAACAGCGTCCAGACAGATGCTCTTTACACAGAACCTGCTGATAGCGGTCAAATCTCTCTGGATGATCAGGATATGACATCGGTTTTGAATTATATAGCAACTTTTTGTTGCCCTCTAAAAGAGAGAGACGATTGTGTGCCGTGTTTGGATCCAGTGTGAGATCACAGAAATCTGCACACAAGAAAAGAGAAGAAATAAGAAGAAATATTAACACTAACTTTCTTAAAGAACGAAACTGGCCTTGGATCTACTTTTCGGTTCCACAAAAGTATTTCTGACCACATGTACACAGTCAAAACATTTTATTTTTGAAACCTTATTCTGATCTTGTAAAAAATAGTGTACTGTTAAGATAATGTGTGTGTGTGTGTGTGTGTGTGTGTGTGTGTAGACCTACATTTTTGTAGTCCTGCTTTAATCATGTTCTCTCCCCCATGATCCAGACTGTCAAAAAAAAAACATAATTTGCCATGTTCTATTTATCTGACTTACCAAAAAAATTAAATACAATACAACAAATAAAATAATCATTAAAATATATATATATATATTGCTGTCAATTCTTTACTTGACATTTTTGGTCTTGTTGGTCTTGTTGCTTATAACTTCTGAACCATTTGGCGTATACTTAATATGTTGTACCTTTTATGAAAAGTAGCCTGCTCTTACCTGTCGAGACATGCGTTCACTTTTATCAACCCACAAGAGCTGTATTTGTGATGTTGAAGTTGGGGGAGACGTGGCCCCAGAAAGGGGCATTTGCAAAGGTTGTTGGAAAATATGCTTTTTTGTAGTTCTGCTAGGTGACAAAACTGTCTACTCTAGCTTTAATATGAAAAAGATTACCTATATAAATGCTGAATTGAATTGTTTTCTCCTGCAGGAATATCTTGAGCATGGCATCTCATTTTCAGAACATCTGTTACATTTGTATGGACTTGTGTGTTCTGTTTACCACTGGACTTGTTTAATACACATCAACTCAGTCCCCTAATTTAGAGTTCATGAATGAAATCATATAAGATTACATTTAAATAAAAGGTGTCCGTCATACCAGATATTTTCCAGTTTGAAGTTTGGATCCTCCTTTCTAGCAATGAGCACTGAATCTCCAGGTTGATTATAGCTCAAATCCAGCTCTCTCAAACGGGAGACGTTTAGACTCAGAGCTGAAGGCAGATGAGAGCAGCCTTCCTTTGTCACCATACAGCCAGATAATCTACAATGACAGACATCAAAGGTAGAAATTGATGTATGTATGTATTTATAGTTGTTTTAATATTTTAAAATTACCTCAGCTTCTCCAGTTGACAGTTTGGACTCTTCAGTGCATCAGAGAGCAGCTTCACTCCTCAAGTTATTGTTACTCAGGTCCAGTTCCGTTAGACAGGAGTGTCATGATTGAAGAGCTGAAGCCAGGCTTCCACAACACCGGTCAGTTAAATTACAGATGGACAATCTAAATTAAAGAGTAAATTATATGTGCTTTTAGTGATCATTGTGACTTTCAGTAAAATGTGCTCATGCTTTGGCTGTAATTAATTGTGACAAAGCAAAGATTTTTATCTGAGAAAACAGTCTCATGTTCATAGGCAAATAACTGTATCTTTGAACATATCCACTTTTTGACATTTATCCAATGTAAATGTTCTTTATATACTGTTGGTAAAATGTAATGAAAACATAAATATACAAAGAATCTGACAAGCAAACCTCATTTTTTCCAGTTGGCAGTTTGAACTCTTCAATGCATCAAAGAGCAGCTTTCCTCCTGAATCTTTCAGGTCATTGTTACTCAGGTCAAGCTCTCTCTTTTTTTTTTTCTTTTTTTTTATTATTATTTTTTTATTGTTTGCCCACAGAAACAAATAACATTAACAATATCACATCATATATTCATGTTACAGAATGTTCAAAACCCTAAAAATAAGAAGTAAAAAATAATGGAAAAAAGCAAAGAAAAAAACAAATGATAAAAAAGGGTCACACCGTTTCAAAGCAGTCCTTAAATAAAGAATTAAAGAAAAATTAAAGGAAAATAAAAAATTGTTATATGTACATCAAGAGAGCTTTTTTACGTATTCCCAAAGGGGAGACCATATCAGCCAGAATTCGTCAGATTTTTTATGCTTATCATAAGTGAGCTTTTCAAGTGGCAACCACGTGGCAATCTGTGATATCCACATTTTGAAAGATGGAGCCTGTGATGCAGACCGAAGTAACAATATGCATTTTTTTGCTAAATATACCAGGACAATAAATAACTGTATTGCATCTTTTTGAAACAAACTGTTCACATTAAGATTCAATAAATACAAAGCTGGGGTCATATCAAAGTTTAGTTCAAAAAGCTCTTTCATTACCCTATGTATTTTTTTTCCAATATGGCAAAATTTTGTCACAGTACCAAAAACAATGAATGAATGTACCTTTATCTTTTCTACACTTGAAAAACAGGCCTGTGGCATTGATAGACATCTTCTTACTACGCATCGGTGTAAGATATATCCTATTAAAAATTTTTAAGTTGAGCTCATGGATCCCAAGAGAACTGCAATTCGGGTACATATTATCACATACAATAGCCCAGTCATTCTCTTCAATGGCTTGACCAATATCTTTCTCCCAAACACCTTTCAGGCCCGACAAGGCAGAAGTGCAATTACTAGACAAAATATTATATGCCCTTGTTACTGATCCCTTTAAACAAGTTGGATTCAGTAAAAGGTCTTCAATCTCTGTTGTTTTGGTTCTCAACTCTTCTTTGTCTATCTTTGGTTTTAAAAAATGCCGCAGTTGAAGATATTTATAGAAATTGGAATTTGGAACTTTATATTGCTCTACAATCTGCTGGAAAGACTTTAGGGTGCCCTCAGAAAACAAACAAGATATTTGAGAGATTCCCAGTTTCAGCCATGCTGAAAGACCAATCTTCTGCAATGTTAAAGGCAAATCAGGATTAAATGAAAGTGGGGAAGTCAAGGAAAGAGAGGCAGAAATTCCTAAGTATGTCTTAACATCCCTCCAGGCTCGAAGAGTGTTTGATATTGTAAAATGCTCTGAAACCTTTTTTAGCTTTGCATAGTTCTTAACAAATGGCAAAAATCTAATTGGTAATGGGGCGCAAGCTGTTTCTTCCATCTTATACCAAACAGAATTGGTCCTTTCACTACACCAACTGATCATGTTTTTTATCTGGGCTGCCCAATAATAAAACTGAAGATTTGGCAGACCGATCCCACCCTTATCTTTTGGCTTCATTAATTTGGAAAATTTAATACGTGGCCTTTATTATTCCAGATGAACTGTGACAGGTGTTTATTTAGATCTTTGAAAAATGAATTTGCTAAATAACTAGGTATGGACTGGAATAAATATAAAAGCTTAGAAAGTACATTCATTTTTATTACATTTATTCTCCCTAGAAATGAAATTGGGAGTAAGCACCATGTTTTCAAGCTAAGCTTGATTTTCTCTATAAGAGGAATATAATTGTTGCTTATAAGATCATTAAGTGAAGCTGTGACAAAAATACCTAGATATCTGAAGCCATTTTCTGATAACTGGAAAGGGGAAATTAATTTTAGATGTTCTAATGAAGATACATTTAAAGGTAATGAAATGGATTTGGAAAAAATTATTTTATAACCAGAAAGACTACTGTAATAAGAAATGCATTCTAATAATGCTGGAATAGATTGCTCTGGTTTAGACATAAATATAAGTACATCATCAGCGTAAAGTGATATTCGATGATCCTCTCCTCCCACTATAATGCCATGAAAATTTCTGTTCTGTCTGATGAGTTCTGCTAAGGGTTCAATGACTAGAGCGAAAAGTAAAGGTGAGAGAGGGCAACCCTGCCTTGTACCTCTCCCTATGCGAAACGGAGTCGAAGTGAGACCATTTGCAATTACTGTTGCCCTAGGATCAGAATAAAGCAACTGAATCCACCTAATAAAGTTATTCCCTAGGTTAAATTTTCTAAGAGTGGCAAACAAAAAGTCTGTCAAAAACTCTGTCAAAAGCTTTTTCAGCGTCAAGGGAGAGGACAAGTGCAGGGCGCCCTTCACTTTGAACAAAATTAATAACATTTAAAAGTCGGCGTATATTATCTGTGCCATACCGTGATTTCACAAACCCTGTTTGGTCCAGCTTAACTAACTTGGGTAGTATGCTCTCTAACCTACGTGCCAGAACTTTTGTCAGTATTTTAGAATCTGTATTAAGTAGGCTTATTGGTCTGTATGATGCACAATCTTGTGGGTCTTTATCTTTCTTGAGTATTACACAGATATTTGATGTATTCCATGTTTCAGGCATTGTGCCTTGATCTAAAATAGCTTGTAAAGCTGGCATAAAGATGTTAGAAAGCTCGGGCCAAAATGATTTGTAAAATTCGGTGGGAAAACCATCGGGTCCTGGTGACGTGTTAGATGACATTGATTTAATTGCAGCCAGGACCTCTTCTGATGTTATAGGCGAATTAAGGTAATCCCTGTCTTCATCTGAAATAACCGGAAGAGAAATATTATTAAAAAAAGTTTGAAATTCTAATTGTAAGGCACTGTTTTGTGAACAATAGAGTGATTCATAGTAGGACCGAAGTGTGTCGTTTATAAGAACAGGATTGTATGTAGTGACACCATTTGACATCTTTAGAGACTTAATTGCTCGCTCAGATTGTTTCTTTTTAATCTGATATGCTAACAGTCTATCAGATTTGTTTGCATGCTCATAATAATTCTGCTTGGAAAGAAACAGTAGTTTTTTAATATGATTAGTATGATCAAGATTAAGTTTGGCTCTAGCATGGCATAAAGCGGACCAGTTAAGTTGACTGGGGGTTGTACTATGCAGGTGTTCTAGTCTTTTAACCTCCTTTTCTAAATCTTGCCGTTTAGATATAAGGGCTTTTTTATGTGCAGCACTATAAGAAATAATGTATCCGCGTATTGTAGCCTTAGCTGCATCCCACATTACTGCAGGGGAAACGGGTGAGTTTTTGTTATCTAACCAATAATTTTGTATTGATTCCCTTACAGCGTTGCAAAATTTTGGGTCCAACAGCAAAGAAGAATTCAGTTTCCATACCTTGCTTCTTGTTAGTGGAGTTTCTAATGTAATATCTATTTGAACCGGAGCATGATCTGAAATGGCAATAGAACCAATTTGACTAAAAGATGCAAGATTTAAATAAGTATTTGGAATAAAGATATAATCAATTCTTGAATATGAACCATGGGGATGGGAGTAAAATGTATAGTCTCTAGTGAGAGGGTTCATTTCTCTCCAGCTATCAATTAAACATAATTCTTAACTCTTCTTAATTCTTAACATAACTCTTTACATAATTTATTGAGAACCAAAGAAGATTTAGGATTGACTAGAGTACCTGATGAAGATTTATCTAGTCTTTCATCCATCACGCAATTGAAGTCTCCAGCACAGATTCCTAGACCTTTGCAGTGTTCGTTAAATAACAAAATCATTTTGGACATGAATTTTGGAGAATCTATGTTAGGTGCGTAAACATTCAACATTGTAATAGGCTGGCCAAATATAAAGCCTGTGACCAAAATAAATCTACCCTCAGGATCTCTAACTTGGTTTTCAAAAATAAATGGCAGGTGTTTGTTAATTAAAATAATTGTACCTCTTTTCCTAGGTTTAGCTATGCATGAAGAAAAATGCACTTGACCCACCCAATCTCGATAGAATTTCAAATGCTCACTATCAGATAGATGAGTTTCTTGAAGCATTGCAACTGTAACTTTTTCCTTTTTATCACATGCCCTAATCCTTTAACCTTTAACCATTCCATGTCATAAATCTAGTCAAGCTCTGCATTACAGTGAGGTGTGAGAAAATAAGAGACTGTTAATGTAATTTTCAACAAAAAGATAAAACAGCAAAAGTATCTAATGGGCAAATGTTTAAAGGTAACAAAAAACAACTCCCTCTCCCCCACCCCCGGCTCTGTCCCCAACTGACAGGGCCAAATAAGTCCCCCTAAACCTAGGTCTCTGTACCCCATTGGACTCAGGTAAAAAAAAACATTTACCTGCTACCAACAAAAGGTTCAGGATCATACCTATTTTGAGAAACGCTACGTTAATCCGCTCCAGTAAAATAGATATCAGGAAAAAATGACGGAAAATATGAGAAGTCCGTTATATGAACTAACAGTCACATCTGCCATTTCGAACAGATTAGAAACAAATAAATGGCATGTGAGAACCCGGGAAAATGAAAGTCACTACACCTCCAATTGTGGTAAAGATGAGAGAACAAGTAAGAATCCCTTTATCACTTATCTTGCAAAGTCTCTATGAACTCTTCCACCGCGGCCACTGTGCTGAACGTACGAAGCTCTGAGTCGTGAAGGCAACGCAACTTGGCCGGGTACGCGAATCCACAGAACATTTTGCGATCGACTAGAGTCTTCTTCACAGCGTCGAATTCCCTCCGTTTCCTCATCACATCCACTGAAAGATCTTGAAAGAAGCGTACCTGCTTGCCCTCATAAATAATTTGCCGTTTTTTCAGTGCTGCCTGTAGAATGCGATCTCTGTCCGCGTAGCGCAGAAATCTGACCAGTATGATTTGTGGTGGATTATTGACTCCAGGAGCAGGTCCGAGCAATCGGTGCGCTCTCTCAATCTCAAGCCTGAGATCAAAAGAAAGGTCGAGCCATTTCCCTCAAGAATTGTGGGAGTGGAGTAGATCCCTCAGCTTTTTCGGGTAAACCGACGATTCGCAGATTCTTACGCCTTCCACGGTTTTCTAAGTCATCCACTTTAGCTTGAAGCTGAGTCACTGTTTTCGTCAAAGCAGACAGTTCACTTTCGCGGGCCTGTAGAGCGTCCTCTGTGGTAGAGTTTCTGTTTTCAGCTTCCATTAAGCGGGATTCACTTGAAGACACTCTTTGTGACAGATTGGATAAAGTCTCATGAACTGCAGAAACTGAGGTCGATATAGCATCAAGGCGACTTTCAATAGTATCGAAACGACTGTCGATATTCCCCAATCGAGTACTAAGGGCTCGTATTTCTTTCAAAACTAGGTCCGTTTGTTCCGTTGAAGTCGAAGATGTTTCTGCTGACACAGTTTGTTTCTTCTTTTTCTGTGACCGGGAGGTTGCGAAAAGTGGAAAGTCCTTTGGATCTTGAGTCTCGGACATGTTAGTCATGTGTTAATCTTTATAATTAGGAGATTCTTTATCTTAAATCGAGGAGGGTAGCAGTTTATTAAACAATTAGGAGCGGAGCTACAAATTAGGCGGCCATCTTCTCCAGCGTCCGCAATTAAGCGCCCCCCAGGTCAAGCTCTCTCAATGAGGAATTTAATTGTAGAACTGTAGCCACACTTTCACAACACTGATAGTTTTACAACCTGACATTCGAAAAGAAACAGTAAATGGTTAGTTAACACTTTGCAAAATACCCACACAAATAAGAAGGTCACAGAACAGTTTGATCTCAACATGTTTTCCTACACGTTTACAGCTCAGTCCATGTTTAGACAACTTGCTAAACTGTGACAAGGCACAGTGATTGTCTAATAGAAAAAATGCCACTTTATGATAAAAGGTGGCTGACCCCAGGTCAGGTTTTTGTTTGGCAGTTCAAACATCAGGCGTAATGTTATGACCACTGTCCTAATATTGGGTTCCCCTTTTGCTGCCAAAACAGCCCTCACCCATTGAGGAATGGACTCCACTAGACCCCTGTGGTATCTGGCACCAAGATGTTAGCAGCAGACCCTTTAAGTCCTGTAAGTTGCGAGGTGGGGCCTTAATGGATCAGACTTGTTTGTTCAGCACATGCTACAGATGCTTGATTGGATTGAGATCTGGGAAATTTGGAGGCCAAGTAAACACCTCAAAGTCATTGTTGTGCTCCTCAAACCATTCCTGAATCATTTTTTTCTGTGTGGCAGGCCGCATTATTCTGCTGAAAGAGGCCACAGCCTCCAGGGAATACCGTTTCCTTGAAAGGTTGTACATGATCTGCAACAATGCTTAGGCAGGTGGTACGTGTCAAAGTAAGATACACACATATGGCAGGACCCAAGGTTTCCCAGCAGAACATTGCCCAAAGGATCGCACTGCCTCCACTGGCTTGCCAAGTGCATCCTGGTGCCATGCATTCTCCAGGTAAGCCATGCACACGCACCATGCCATCCACCTTCTTCCACTGTTCTATGGTCCAGTTCTAATGTTAATGTGCCCTCCGTTGGCACTTTCAGCGGTGGACAGGGGTCAGCAAGGACACCTTGACTGGTCTGCCACTATGCAGCCCCATACACCCTCTGCTTTTGTCAAAATCACTTAAATCCTTACACTTGGCCATTTTTCCTGCTTCTAACACATAAACTTTGAGGACAAAATGCTCACTTGCTGCCTAATACAGGTGCATTTTTTTTTTTTTTTGATGATTAGAGCTTATTCAGCACATGAAATTCTAAAATCCAGTATCTCAAAATATTAGTATATTTCCTAAGATCAATTAAAAAAAGGATTTACGAAACAGAAAAGCTCTTTAAAGTATGTTCATTTATGCACTCAATGCTTGGTTGGTAGCACAAATTACAGAAAAGCACTTGTTCCTAGCACAAATTACAGAATCAGTGAAGTGTGGCGTGGAAGTGATCAGCCTGTGGCACTGCTGAGGCACTATTGAGCCTTCAGCTCGTCTGTATATTGTTGGATTGACTGTTTCTCATCTTTCTTTCAAAAATATCCCATAGATTCAGTATGGGGTTCAGGTCAGGCATGTTGGCTGGCCAATCAAGCACAGTAAGATCATGGTCAGCAAACCACTTGGAAGTGGTTTTGGCACAGAGACACTGAACCTGAACCTTGTATTTCCAAAACTATCTTTAATATTACACAATTTGTTTCTTCACTTTAAACAATACATATTCACTTTTTAATATCTAGAAACCTAACAAACCTCTTTCTGTGAAATGTTTTGATTGAAATGTATATTTCTACAAAAATTCTTTAAAATGAAGTGCACTTGTTTTGACATTTGTAATTGTCTCATAAGACTAAACAGTTTTTGGAGCCACTGTATATCTTGTAATTATTCATCCTGTTGTTTAACATCACACAGAGACACTGAATGGTTATAAAGCACAAATCCAGCATAGAGGGGTTCAGTGAATGTGGTGTTGAATGTGTGTAAGTGTCTAAGTGTGTTTGTGTCAGAGATGGTGTAGAAGGACAGAATGCCGGCAGCCTCGTCCAGATACACTGTTAACTTGTTTAAGGGAGGTGATGGGGGAGGAAAGTGTCTTGGCATTTTATCATGCCGTACAATCAGTTTGTGCCCAAAGCAGCCTAGAACCCAGGATTTTTTATTGTTTCCAAACAAGCCAGAATCTTTCCCGGTGGTTGATTTATAGGCCACTGCCATGTCACCCTCTCCACTCCATTCAGCCTCCCAGTAACAGCGTCCAGACAGACGCTCTTTACACAGAACCTGCTGATAGCGGTCAAATCTCTCTGGATGATCAGGATATGACATCGGTTTTGAATTATATAACAACTTTTTGTTGCCCTCTGAAAGAGAAAGACGATTGTGTGCCGTGTTTGGATCCAGTGTGAGATCACAGAAATCTGCACACAAGAAAAGAGAAGAAATAAGAACAAAAAATATAGTTCCACAAAAATATTTTTTTATTTGTACACAGTCCAACAGTCAAACATTTTATTCTTGAGACCTCATTCTGATCTGTTAATGTACGTGTGTGTGTAGACCTACATTTTTGTAGTCCTGCTTTAATCATGTTCTCTCCCCTGTGATCCAGACTGTCAAAGAAAAAAAAAAAACATGACGTGCCATATTCTATTTATCTGATCTGCCAAAAATGAAGAGATAATTTTTTAAAAAAAAATACAGTACAGCAAATAATCATATATATGTATAATATATATATATATATATATATATATATATATATATATATATATATATACACACACACATACACTTTGCTGTCCATCCTTTACTAGACAATTTTTGTACTTTGTTAGAAGCTAAACACCTATTGTATGCTATATTATATTTTCTTCTTCTTTCACTCTTTAGACTATGGTGGCCAACAGAACTGCTTCCAGGAAAGCTAAAAAAATTTGGCACACAAATAGAGGACAGTCACAACATTAAATACAGAAAATTTGGAGTCTCTAACTAAACCCAGCACCAACTGTCCAAATTTGTCTATGCTAATAACTTTTGAACTTAGGTTTTTTCCCCTCTGACTCTTGGCTAACAATTGTCATGGCGTGGTGTGCGGGGAATGAGGAGGAGCGAGGAGATCCAGAACATGCACATTTATTTGACAATCCACACATAAAACAGGAACGGACAGGAACAGCAGGGAATCCACAGGCACACGAAGGAATGATAACAGAATAACTGAAAATGACGTGAACAGACTAGAGTGACTTACAAGATTGACAATACAAGAACCGACGATCAGACTGTGAACACAACCAAACTTAAATACACAGACTAATCAGGGGAAGACAGGTGTGAACAATCAAACAGTGACGTAATAATTTGAAACGGAACAGAAAAGACCAAATAAGGGCATACATGGGGAAAACACACAAAACAGTCCACAGGGGTGTGACAACAATGAGTGGATGGCACCATATATCTTTTTCTGTGATGATCTTTTTCAACATTTTGGTAAAATTTTAGGTAAAAAAAAAGAAAAAAAAAACTTTTCAGAATTGATCATATAAGAACCTGACCGACCTGACAGCTCTTGTACATTTTTGGCACAGCAACATCTACTGGTCAAGAGATATACTTTTTTTTTTTGCTTATAACTTCTGAACAGTTTGTCCCATGTCTGTCATTTTGGACAGACACAACCAGGGGCGTCGTTAGGGCTAATAATTCGGGGCTCGAGCCCCGAACAATTCTTCTGTAGCCCCGAATGTTTTTGTATCGCCGTATGATTTTCGAGGAATTCACGGAATTTATCAAAGTTTGAATGAATTAATCAAAAGCCGGTCATTACACTTAAAACAAATCGCGATATAGACTAGTATCTGTAAATAACGCCGCAAACTACCATTTAAGTATGAATCCTGCCTGTTCTGCGTGTCTCTTAATGAATGATTAGTGCAGATGCGGTTTCCTGTACTACACACATGCGCACGTGACGCTCGCGGTGATTTCAGCGTCTGCCATAAAAAAATGCATGAACAAAATCTCCAGAACTGTTCTGAGAGTACTTCGTGAGCATTTCACCGTTTCATTTGAGTAAACCAGGGTTATATACTCACAGAAATGTAAAGGTATTCACGGAAACCATGAATCAAAATAAAAGTTCGGTTTAGCTTGTATAGACACTGTGGCAGAAATACATTACTACATTACTATATAAAATGTATGTACCTACAGTACTACTACTGCTACTGTTGAAAAAATAATAAAACTTTGTTACACAATATTTATTCCATCTTTTAAAATTTATTAGTACATCCCCTTTATTTGCCAAAAATAAAATTTAATTTTCACGAAAAATAAATTAATATTGTATGCCTTTATTTCATAACCAGAAAAAATTAAAATATACAACACAGAATTTCATAAGGCTGTTGTAGAAATAAATAAAAGTTGTTTTATGCATTTAAATAAACAGATATGCTAAAACAAAACAATAAAATATAAGGTCCCTAAACATAACTTAACTTTTGATAAATCGACGTTAAATTGTACAAGTTTCATTGTTTCAATTCATTAGAAGTGTTTTTTTTATTTTTTATTAATACAATTAAATTTACCCATTAAAAAGGAGTCCAGAAAAATTAAAACAGAAAAAAGCAGAATTTAGAAAAAAAAAATAATAATAAAATAAATAAATAAATAAATAAATAAATACATAAATAAATAAATAAATGGGGCCCTATTTTTGCATGCAAATATATATTTTTAAATGTATTATTTTATTTGTGTAATATATTTTTGTAAAGTTATAATTTTGTAATAATACTTTGATATGTTTGCTATTTGCAGTGATTACTATTTACTATTTTTTCATAGTGTAACAGGGTTGTTTTGTGCCACTGCTTTGGCAAAGTATCTGTCAAATGGACCAAAATCAAAAGCACAATATGACTTTGCTCACACGATGAGTTCATAATCCAATGTTTTCAGAGTATCAGAAGAGGGGTGAGTCAGGTCATCAACCTTTTTTCTTTGTTCAATTTGCACACTGCACATGGGTTAACTTATAGCTCTTATTTTTGAACTCACTTTTTATGTTATGTTATGTCATGTTATTTATTTGTTTGTTTTGGGTAAGAATTTATAGAAATTAATACTTTCATTTAGCAAGGATGATTTAAATCAATCAAAGGTGATGATAAAGACATTTATAATGTTACAGAAGATTTCTATTTCAGATAAATGCTATTCTTATGAACTTTCTATTCATCAAAGAAGCCTGAAAAAAATCTACTCGGCTGTTTTAAATATAATAATAAATGTTTACTGAGCAGCAAATAAGCATATTAGAAGTAATGGTGCTAAAAATTCAGCCTTGAAATCACAGGAATACTTTGCATTTTAAAATATATTCCAAAAGAAAACGGTTATTTTAAATGGTAAAAATAATTTTTACTGTTTTTGCTGTACTTTGGATAAAATAAATGCAGGCCTGGTGAGCAGAATAGACTTCTTCATTAAAAATCTTACTGTTCAAAAACTTTTGACCAGTAGTGTACAGGCCAATTGAATGTAATGTAAGAAAGTAATGAAATATAGACCAAAGATATTTTTGTTATATAGTTTTGTGCATTTCTATTTATTCAACATAAATGTGTTAATAGACTAAATACCACATATATGTATGCCCCCCAGTGTGTACAGGTCATCAAATCTGGCACCCTTAAAAAAAGAAGTTTGGACACCCCTGGCATAGTGGGAGCAGATCAGTGGATGAGAGGGTTGCATCATTTTACTAGTGCTGCCCAGTACAGCTGTAGGCCTACTGCAGCATGTTACAGCACAGTCGCACTACTGCGAACAAGAACAAGTATACTACACACAAATTTCCTGTCGGCGCATTATTTGAGCAGACTCACACCGCACAGTGACGGCAGCTAGAGCAGAGTGAAACCTGCGCACTGAACACTGCCAGGCGGTGTGGCGCGTCATATATAGGCCTATATATTATATATTATATAGGTCCCCACCAATGTCCAGAGCAAATCTACGCCCTTGGGTTGGAGTGTCTACCTCCACCCATTACATCCTTTACATCAATTCCATTACATACTCTGTAATGTAATGGGCTCTGCAGCGAGCACTCTCCCGATACGGCAGACAGTAATGTCGATTTATATAATGCAAGATTGTCATAGTATGTCCCCACCACTAGATGGCGCCCCAGCTCTATTAAATTTGGTTCATGGTCGGTGCACCAATCACTGAATTACACCTCCACACGGCTCTAGTTTTTTTCAATACACTTGGTGTTCACCTACAGCCCAGCATATTACTCTCAGTCTCAATGTGCGATATCCATATCTATTTGGCTATATGTGACCCTGGACCACAAAACTAGTCATAAGGGACAGTTTTTTAAAAAAAAATTGAGATTTATATATTGCCTAAAAGCCTTACTAAACAAGCTTTCCATTTATGTATGGTTTGTTAGGACAGGGCAATATTTGGATACTATGACAATCGCCTTTAAAGTTGTCCAAATGACGTTCTTAGCGATGCATATTACTAATGAAAAATTAGGTTTACAGTATTTACAGTAGGAAATTTGCAAAATATCTTTATGGAACATAATCTTTACTTAATATCCTCATGATTTTTGGCATATAAAGAAAAATCAATAATTTTGACCCATACAATGTATTTGTTGGCTATTGCTACAAATATAACTGTGCTACTTATTTACGACTGGTTTTGTGGTTCAGGGTCGCAAATATGCATTTGAGATTCTGATTTGCTTGCCCTGTGTCACTGTGATTATAGACTACATGGATTGACTGACAGCTCTCCATGTGACGTATCACTTCCTACAGGGCTCTAGTGTGGCATGATTCACAGTGTATGAGTTTAATATTCAGCCGTGAGCAATAACAGCGCACTGCGCGTGAATCTACATGCATATCAATAATAAACGCGTTCTGTGAGTCATATACAGTGCACGTGCATGTCTTTGGTCTAAACACAAGCTTCTTTGAAGGACAAGTCTGCTGATAGATGACCCAGCTAAATCTGTAAATACACACATACATCTATACATACATATATACACATTAGCACTACTATTTTGCAGACACTTTGCACAATATCTCCACACAAAAGGCAGTCTATACCAGATGGCAGTGACTGACAGAGAGGTCACACGCTCAGTGACGCAAAAATGTCCTGCTTGCTTTTCTTCTTTGAAGAACTCATGTGGGATCAAGTAGACAGTAATTTTCTCAGTCCACAAGAAAGAATCAGTACCGCTGATCCTGGATCTGCCAACAAGGCCACCAAGGCTGACTCACCCGGCAGTGAAGGAGAGAGACAGATGTGTGGTGATCTGACATCAGAGGTGAGGAGGCTTTGATTGAGCATTTACAGCATGAGGAACATTAAAGAGATAGTTCACCCAAAAATGAAAAATCTGACATTAATTACTCACCCTCATGTTGTTCCAAACCTGGAAAATAGTCAATTTATGAAGATACAAGAATAGGTTTTGTACACAAAAAAATGTCCTCCGTCATTATGAGGAGTATTCTCGTAGCTTCATAAAATTATGGTTGAACCACTTATGTCACATGGACTATTTTAGCAATGTTACTACTACGTTTCTGGGCCTGGGAACATTTCTGTTGCATTGCTGTCTATGCAGGGTCAGAAAGCTATCGGATTTCATCAAAAATATCTTAATTTGTGTTCTGAAGAACAATGAAGGTTTTAAAGGTTTGGAACGACACAAGGATGAGTAATTAATAACAGAATTTTCATTTTTGGGTGAACTATGCCTTTAATGAAAAAGAGTCAGGTGAGAATTAAACTAAGCAGGACCCATTTGTCTGATATTTTCATTTTTCAACAATTAATGGCTGTGCAGTTAAAATGTTCTCAAATAAAATATTCTAATTATACAGTGCATTTTATTTGATAAAAATCATGTATTATTCTGTGAACAAGATTCATGAATATTTTTTCTGTTTTGTACATTTCAAATGCATATATCATGTTTTATGGTTTATTTTGTCATAATAAACTCATGAAAAGCCTTGCATGTTTCACCACAAATAAATAAATAGATACATACATACATAAACAAAACAAAAATGTATTTTTTAATAAGGAAAGTGAATTATATTTTAAGTACCATTAAGACTTCTCGCATTATGGCATTGTTTTCATAACAATTAAGCAAATTCTATAAATAATATACCCATATTCCTACAATGAATCTACTTAAAGAAAAAATAATAATAAATAATTGCCATTATTTTCAGTAGTGATTGTCATTGTAATATTTTAATACCATATTTTTATTTAAATTTACATGAAGACAGCACAACAAATATTATGATATATAAATATTTAAAAGTTATAAAAAAAAAAAAAAAACTCTGGGGTCAGTGAGCCTTTTTAAAGAAATTATTACTTTTATTCAGCAAGTATATCTTAAATTAATCAATAGAGTTTTATATTGTTAAAATACTCTCTATCAAACAATGTATCTACAAATAAATAAATAAATGAAAAAAAAAATGTTAAGCAGCACAACTGATAATAATGTTTCTTTTGACCAAATCAGCATATTAGAATTGTTTATTAAGACTGGAGTAAAGATGCTGAAAATTCAGCATTGCATCACTTGAAAAAATTACATTTTAAAATATATTCAATCGGTAATTGGTTATTGTAAATTGTAATAACATTTCACAATATTTCAGATTTTTCTGTAATTTTAATTAAACAATGCTGCCTTGGTGAGTAGGGCTGGACGATTAATCGAAAATTAATCGAATTCAGAGCCTCGAACCGACGTAATTTTCCTATGTCGGTTATTTCGTTTTTTTTTTTTTTTTTTTATCCTGTTAATACTTTCCCATTAAAAACATACTATCAGTAAAAACCTATAAAGTAAATTCTTGCACATTTAGAGTGACAGAACAAGATTGCTCAGAGGAATGGAATTTATTTCATCAAACTGCTAATTTTTTTGAGATTCACCAATAAACTTGTAGTAGTTCAGTCAGATGGCCTATTTGTTAACCTCAAAACTAACAGACATGGACTAAAAGCCCCAAAACAAAAATTAATGTCACAAAAACAGCATTTTGTTTAAGCACAAATGATGTTCGGCGACAGAAAGTGTACAAATACCCGGTACAGTTTGTGCTGCTGTATCACTATGGAGGCCTCAGAGGTGAGTAATGGCAGTTTGTGAGTATGTGTTTATGAGTAATGATGAACCAAGCGGGTCACTTCCTGTTTGCTACGCAATAGGACAGATGGGTGACAATGACAAATCCCATTCTACGGATCTAAACAAACACATTCACACAAAGCTAAAGGTGTTCCTCTCTCTACTTTCGTCTAACAACAGTGTGCCAAGACTGGGCGTAGTTTTCAGTCACACTGTTTCTTCGCACATTAGCAAGATGTCCCTGATGAACTGGAAAAACAGCAAGAGAAACGAACAAGGTGGTTTTTTTTCTGTGTTTTTAGAACATGAATGTGCTGACTGCTGTCTCGGTTCATGACGTCAAATGACACCTCCGTTCATGTGTGAGGCTGGTTTGTGCGTTGACTGCAAAAAGCTCACAGTTACATTTCCGATCCATCGTATTTATCTGTCCATGCAAAACTCGAGTGCGTTTGGTGAACATGATGTGTTGTGTTTATGAAAAATAACCCTTTCTGGGATCCAATATCAGTACAGACGCCAACCGTTTGAAAGACAAACAATGATGTTCCCTTTCAAATGTTAACAAATTAACAATAAAAACAAAAAACATGGTTACTATAGTTAAACCATGGTAACCACTAATTAACCATGGTTTTGCTACACTAGCCATAGTTTAACCATAGTATTTGTAGTAAAACTGTGGTTATACAAATGGTAATCAATACACCAAAAAAATCAGTTACAACACAAAAACCATGGTTTTTGTAAGATATGGAAATATTCAAAATGAGAAATCTTCTACAATGCAAACTCAATAAGTTATTTGTGTTTGTTTTGAATAAAACATTGATGCCAATGCTGTTGTTTTTCATAAAAATTTTGAATTTAGTGACTCATGTAACTGTCAAGTAAAAAATGTATAAAATGACCTTACTAGTCATGAGATTCACATGAAAACAAAATGACACTTAACTGTTCTGTAGATTTCAAATATTACTAATATTTTAAAACAATTAAAAGTATTATACAAACTATTTTGTTTTAAAAGAATGTTAGTATTTTCATAAGACTTCTTCATATTTGTGACCCTGGACCACAAAACTAGTCATAAGGGGATTTATATGTCATCTGAAAGCTGAATAAATAAGCCATTGATGCATGGATAGGACAATATTTGGCTGAAATACAACTATTTGAAAATCTGGAATCTGAGGGTGCAAAAAAATCGAAATATTGAGAAAATCGCTTTTAAAGTTGTCCAAATGAAGTTCTTAGCAATGCATATTACTAATCAAAAATTAAGTTTTGATATATTTACGGTAGAAAAATTACAAAATATCTTAATGGAACATGATCTTTACTTAATATCCTAATGATGTTTTGCATAAAAGAAAAATCGATCATTTATATTGCTGCTCATGACTGGTTTTGTGGTCCAGGGTCACATTTAATGTATAAAAACCCTCACAAAACTTAACCATGGTTTTACTATAGTAAAAGTGTGGTATGTTTTTTTTTTTGGTGTATTGATTACCATTTGTATATCTGTAGTTTTACTACAAATACCATGGTTAAACTATGGTCAGTGTAGCAAAACCATGATTAATTTGTAATTTCCATGGCTTTACTATAGTAACCATGTTTTTTGGTTTTATTTGTAGTAAAACCATGGTTAATTTTCATAAGGGAAGTGTATTTTTAAAAAGGACACAATCACTTGAGAACATTTTCCCCCTCAAAAGCACACCTATAGACTTTATTAATATTTGCGTATTTTAATAATATTTACATACTCGTTGTTGAACAGTACATGACAGTTTGAGCAGAAAGCAGTGTTGGCAAGTCTGCGGTTTTCCCACGGAATTGGGCTACTTTAACACTGTTGCCGCGGGCTGTTTTTTATGTCTGCAGATTGAAACAACCCCAATAATGTAATATTTAGCCCCTGAAATGCTAATTTTACCATGGGAACCCCACCAACAAACGTTTATTTTACCCCCTGAATGTAATTTTTAATGGGGGACCCCATGTCTGTTAAAGATCTCTTGATCTGGAAAGCATCTGCTGTGTACAAACGTCTGACAGACATCTTTCAAATGTCCATTTTACGTACATTCTATATCATAAACATCTTAAAGACATCTAACAGACGTCTATTTTATATCTGATAGCAAACGAGCAAAATATGTCTTGCAGATGTAAATGCAGACATCAAATAGACATCTTCGTGATGTACGTGTGCTATCAGGGTACGTTCAGTACTTAGGCACTGTAATTAATAAGTGATGTGATCCATTATGTAACACATATTAAACAGCTAAAATATATAGTTTAAACATATCCCTGCTGAAAAAACAAACAAATAAACAATCAAATATTTATATATATATATATATAGTTTTACTGGTTATAATGGGACTTTTATCTGTTTTAATGGAAACTGTAATGTTTCTACTGGTAATTGGTCACCTTCTAGTGGCTTAAAACCACTAAATTCTAATGGAATGTGTCCAAAAACACACTACAGAAAGCAATTTTGAATGGTTTTAATGGTTAAATATGATGGTCTGTAATGTTTTGAAATAGTATTTGTAGTGGAAACCATTAGAATGTCTGTGATGGTTTCTATTGTTTTGTCCAACAGGGAATAGAGGAATCACTTGGGAACATTTTTTTTCCTTAAAAGGTACACAGTTAGACCTTATTAATATTTGCGTATTTTAATAATACTTACGTACTCCTTGTTGAACAGTCAATGACGGTTATTTATTTGAACAGAAAGCGCCAAAACCCCACACAAACTGACGCGAAGGCTCGCGAATGCGCATACAGGATGATGTAATAGCGGAGAAACGCTTCAGAATGCGATTTCTAAGTAAAAGGATAAGACAGCGTGGATATTAATACGGTAAGTACGTGGTTTATGCCTGAACAGCCATAGAAATCACACACTTAACGGAGAAATCGAGGTTACGCGTTTCGCGGCTTTGTTTACAATTACAGTAACGTACTCCTGTTGTTTACACGTAGTTACGACGTTAAGTACTAAGTTAGTGTAATGAATAACTGGCGTGACTCTATGTTATGTATATTAAATAGCTAAAATACACCAAATTTAAACATGTAAACATGCAGTCTACCTCTCCTGTAGCTCAACTGCAACTGATGGTGTTAGCAATAGCAACATCATGGATTTCATTCTCAGGAACACAAACTGATTTGAATGCACTGTACAAGAAAGCTGACTGGATATAGGCTAATATAGGTTTGTTTGAATGCCCTGTACAGAAAGCTGTAGTGACTGGATATAATGTTTTTTAATTAGGAATACAAAGAGACTTTTTAAATGGCTGTCATGAATTACAGATGATACATAAAGGAATAGACAATGTTTGATGTGGACCTCATAACAGTGTGTTGATGTGATTCACGTCATTACAGTCCAACAGGATACAGACTCATCGAGCTCATCTCTCACAACAGGCTGTGTTATGATACCGCCAACACACATTCACACACACATCTGAAATGCTTCAGGGAATCAGCGTGAGCTGTCAATCTTTAACACCAATCAGATGTGCAGGTTCCCCAGGTGGCATTTAAAGGAGCAGTGCGCTCAAAAATTATTGTATTAAATGATTTACCAATGTCTATAATATAAGTGAGTAGAAAACATGTTGATCATCATCAAAAGTAATAATGCACTTTTTAAAAAGTCAGATTTTTATACATCATCCATCTCTTCGCCATCCCTCGCTGACTCATTTATTCAGAATATGCAAAATAACTAGCGTAACGGCCTGACAGCTGTGCGACAGCTAGGTAAAACTCAAAGTAAGCGGGGTGTTTTGCATAAATCATGCAAATTTTCTGTGAAATAATTGTGTTTTCCTCCTTTTTCTGTCCCGTTTTACTCATTTTCCCCTCAGTTCAGCCAACAGGAAGTGTAGAGTGAGTCAGCGTGCGTCTTCTCCGACAATTTTATATCGCATCTCCAGAAATTTGCACAATGGATGATTTAATGAACTGACGTAATACAGCTTATGCGTCGAAATGGCGGATGACATATTTTTATTAGAAATTCACTTGTGAGAGGTCAAATAGTTTTGAAGGATTTGTATTGAGTGTCAAGCTGTTGGCTTAGCAACATGCTAACTCCAAACTCTACTGAATCAGATACAGTATATATGACTTGTGAATATAAACGCTTTATTAGCCTAGCTTTGACAGCAAAGCAGCTCACTAGGTTTTGGATGAGCGCTTATGTGTGTGCGTTCATGCGTTGTCGTTTAAGGCCTCCGTAATTGCTGTCGTCAAATCAATTCTCTTGTTGTCATCACACACACTTCAATTTCCACTTCCATCTCGATGTAATCTTCTAGAAAGCGGGTTTTGTGTATATGTGTGTGTGTTGAATCATTCTTCTTGCGTATGTATATGTTATGCATCCTAAGAAAAAGCCTAACAACAAGCTGACTAGAAATTGATGTTTGTCTGTCATTTTAACTAGGGCATTGGTCCAAATTTTGAAGTACGTCAGCATTTAGTGCACTAGCCATCTCACATTGCAGCTCTCTCTATCTCTCTCACACACAGACACACTTTATAAGATGACACAATGCTGTTATGGGGTGTGCGTCATCATTTTTGAAAATTCGCACGTCCACAATACACGTAACTGTATGAGCGGCAAGTGGGACGGTGAAAATAGAGCACCTTTTATTGACGTTTAGCCATGCTGTGTGAGTATGTGTGTGTTTTGATTCACCACTATTCACAACACATTCAGGTACTGATGCTTTTGAAGCATGTTACCAGGTGAATTCAGGCGGTGTGACTCACAAACACACTGGCTTTGTTCCAGAATCTGCCTACCTAGGCAAACCATCATAGGTGCTCTCGACACAAATATTTTTGAAAAGCAGACAGCGTAATTACGTAAGATACAGCATTTGACCAGGATTCGAAAGCATTATTATGGAGACAGCAATCTCAGAATGCATTACGACATGCTAGGTGAAAAAAAAATAAAATAAAGGTGGTGGATGACGCAAGTGAAATGTTGATTAAAAATACACCTAGTTCATTTAATGAGTACCTGGGTAGTTGACAAATGACATCCATTATTTTTGTGCATTATTATTATTAATATTATTATTTTAAGTCAGGGTTGTTATTGTAATCTAAAACAAAAAATAGTAACAATAACAAAATAAAATATAAGTATTAGATGAAAAAAATTAGATGAATACAAAATTTTCAAATCAGCTGTTAGTTTTGTACTTTTAAAATAAAAAAAAACCTTTTATTAAGCACTGCGATGTGACACATTTATTATTATAAATAAATAAAACAATGCAAATAGGATCCATTTAAATAAATACATAATTTTAAATATGTTTGAAAAATAAACAACTATAAATGTAAGCAATATACACACACACACACACACAAAACTATAAATTATTTATAAAATGATATCAGTAAAAATTAATGTACTATAAAACATTCTTTAAATAGGGGGAATTCATACAAATACAACACCTGGAATAAACTGAAATAGAAAAAAGGTATAAATGACAATATACAAAATTAGGGTCTAGTCATATAAATACAACAATATAAATATATTCAAATTAAAATGTATAAATATAAGCATATCAGCAGTAACTATATACAAAATTATTAAGTAATAATAAACTGATATACAAATAAAAAAAAAGGACTATAAAGCATAAAGTAAATAGCATCTGTTAATAAAAATACAACACCTGAAATATAGGTGGGGAAAAAATAATTATGCAAAATTATAGATTAATTATATACTGATATGCATAAAAATGAAGTGTCATATAAATACAACTACACCTGAAATATATTAAAATTAAAACGTATTAATATATGCATTAACTATGCACAAAATCAAAAATTATTTATAAAATGAAATATAAATAAAAATGAATGTACTGTAAAACAATAGGGTCTGTTCATAAAAAAATACAACATCTGAAATAAACTAAGATAAAATATAACTATAACTATATACAAAGGCCTCTTGAAGAGCAGATATTTACAAAAAAAGTTGCAAAAAATAACGAAAAGCCAGTTAGAATGCTGCCTAGATAGGTAATAAAAAGCAAGGGCAGCTCGGTACGTTTCAGAACGCATACAATAATACAGTACAATGTGTTTGAATACATAAATAGTGGATGGGAGGAGAAACTCAGATGTCGTCACAGTGCGAACGGACCCACACACAATGGGTCAGAGTCCCTTTGTAGCTCAGTGTAATAACAATGGACAGACGTCAAAATGATTCACCACGGCCTCCTTCTAAACATGTCGGTCTGCTGTGTGTCAGCAACAAAAATGCACTTCCTAACATTTGGGAGACACATACTAACCACTTTTGTTAACATCGATAGTAAGTCTGACGTTTATTCATGCTGTGAGCGCACATGTGCTATCCGTTAAGCTAACCACTGCACTTTTCTGAAGCTATTGTTGTTTATCTCCTTAATTTGCCTACTTTCTCTCACTTCCATCTTCATTTTGCTCTTTTTATCATCGTCTGAACATATCTAAGTGCTTCGTTCATTCTGTAATGTGTGTGGAGTGCAGTTGCGTCAATGTGTGCAGTGATTATTCACTGCGACGCCAGTGTGTGGAGGTAGTGAGAGCGTTTTGTGCGTGATTATTCGTGTGTCTATGTGTGTGTGTACGTGTTTTCGGTGGGTAGCGGGGCGATGGGCAGGATGCTGCTGCATAAACAGTGGGCTCCAGAGTCAAGCCGTCTCTCTTGTGTTTCCTTCCCTGGCTGGGGGGCGTTGACGAGGGATACGGGGTGTAAAACGGCCCCTGGCTTTTAGAGTCACTGTGATCAGTTTAGGATTATGATCGCATGTTCATTAATGGTGATTGATAGGACAAGCATCACTATTACTATAGGCTTAGTCAGGTTAGACGACATATTGAATTTTAGGTGGATTTAAATGTGGCTGTGAGGGATACAAGCTCAAGTTACAGTCTCTACAAACTGTATGAAGGCCCTAGATCACATTCAGAAATAGTTTTAGTCTACTGAACAACCTGATGGAAAGTGAAACATATGGAGCTGTAATCATAACAAGTGCTCGCTGTTTTACGGCCTCTAGTGTTCATTTCTGTTGGCAGTGAAATGCACTTATTGGTACGTATTTCGCGTCTTGCGAAAAAGTTCCCAGAGGTACGTTTTTGTTATGAGACCAGCTACACTGTAAAAAAAAATCCTTAAAATGTTAAATTTACTCAACTCAAATATCCATGTTTTCAGATAGTACAACTTAACATTTCATGTTGACTAAACTTAAAATTTTAAGGTAGCACAAACACTTACTTTTTTAAGTTGAAACAACTTTTTTTTACAATGTAGCTACTGAAAGTTCTTTTGGAAAGATGTTTCATCAGTTGAACAACTGGCTTGTTGTTAAACGACAGTAACCACTAGGGGTGTAACAGCAGACAAAAGTGATTAAAGTCGTGGTTTTAAAGTCGCGGTACATTTTTCATACAACAGAGGGAATCATGTCTGCGAGTTGAAGCGACACCAATAATGTGATATTTAGGCCCTGAAATCCGCATTTTATCGGGGGAACCCCGCCAAAACACGTGCATTTTACCCCTCGGAATGCAATTTTTACCAGGGAACCCATTTTGAAATCCGATTGGGCTAGTTTTGAGTAGCAATTGAACGGGTTTTGTTGTGAAAACCTGGCAACCCTGCACTAGAGTGCCAAAACTTACATAGTGTATGTTTAAATAATCATATGTGCATATATTTAGTGAAATGCTCTGGTTTACAAGCTGTTTTATTGACATCTTTCTATGGCTGAGCGATTACGTAAGTCATGTTTATTTTGTGTTGTAACTAGTAGTAAAGAGGAAAGAATAATCATGTTTACTTGTGCTTCACGCTGCCATTTAAACTTCAAAAAGCGGCTAAACAGAATTTATTGTTTGAATTTACCCCCAAAAATGGACAGAATTTGAAAGATGAAGCTTTGTTTCTTTTTCGGTAGAAATCGTGTTACGTTACACCCCTTCAATCCAGTGAACACACTGTACATCTGTCCCTCAAATCCCCAGTTTAATTTCTGTCAAAAATGTAACATGGTAACATAGTAACACGCTACCCTGACTTTCTGTTAACAGTTTACTAGTAGAATGTCTGTATGTGATAAAAAGCTGTTTTAATCACATAAATAAAATAGTTTTTTCTACATGAACGTGCGCTGTAAGTTGTGTCTATGATTTTTTAGCGCCTCACCCACGCAGTAACACTGATTGTGTTTGTCTGAAAGAAGAAGGAATATACACCTTGGATGACTTGAGGTTGAGTAAATTATGGGATAATTTTCTTTTTTTTGGTGAGCTATTCCTTTAACAGCTTAATCTTATTGCGTAATAACATCACTGAACCTGCGTTGGGGAAGCTATTTGGAGCTTGTAGCTTGACTAGCAGCTACTTGCAAATTAAAGTACACTGACCAAAATTATAAACACTTTTGTTTTCGTTTCCCATTTTTCATGAGCTGATGTCAAAGATCAAAGACTTTTTCTATGTACACAAAAGGCCTATTTCTCTGAAATATTGTTCACAAAACTGTCTAAATCTGTGTTAGTAAGCACTTCTCCTTTGCCGAGATAATCCATCCACCTCGCAGGTGTGGCATATCAAGATGCTGATTAGACAGCACGATTATTGCACAGGTGAGCCTTAGGCTGGCCACAATAAAAGGCCTCTCTAAAATGTGCAGTTTTATCACACAGCACAATGTCACAGATGTCGCAAGTTTTGAGGGAAGCGTGCAATTGGCATGCTGACTGCAGGAATGTCCACCAGAGCTGTTGCCCGTGAATTGAATGTTCATTTCTCTACCACAAGCCGTCTCCAAAGGCGTTTCAGAGAATTTGGCAGTACATCCAACCGGCCTCACAACCGCAGACCACGTGTAACCACACCAGCCCAGGACCTCCACATCCAGCATCTTCACCTCCAAGATCATCTGAGACCAGCCACCCGGACAGCTGCTGCAACAATTCTTTGGTTTGCAAAACCAAAGAATTTATTTTTTGATGTCAACGTTGTGGATCGAGTGGCCCATGGTGGTGGTGGGGTTATGGTATGGGCAGCTGAATGTTATGGACAACAAACACAGGTGCATTTTATTGATTTCATTTTGACTGCACAGAGAAACCGTGACGAGATCCTGAGGCCCATTGTTGTGCCATTCATCCACGACCATCAGCTCATGTTGCAGCATGATAATGCACGGCCCCATGTTGCAAGGATCTGTACACAATTCCTGGAAGCTGAAAAAATCCCAGTTCTTGCATGGCCAGCATACTCACCGGACATGTCACCCATTGAGCATGTTTGGGATGCTCTGGTTCGGCGTATACGTCAGCGTGTTCCAGTTCCTGCTAATATCCAGCAACTTTGCACAGCCATTGAGTGGACCAACATTCCACAGGCCACAATCAACAATCTGATCAACTCTACGCGAAGGAGATGTGTTGCACTGCGTGAGGCAAATGGTGGTCACACCAGATACTGTCTGGTTTTCGGCATAAGAAGTGTCCGCAGACGTCTGTGCACAACCCAGTTTTTGTGGGACACATAGGGCCCTATGATTTCCGCGATGCGGAAAATGCGGATGGAATTGTGGAATCTAGTAATAAAAATGGAATTTACTGAATAACGCGAGTTTGTCAAAGTTTGAATTAATTAATAAAAAGCAGGTCATTACACTTAAATAAAACTGCAATATGGACTAGTCTCTGTAAATATTACACCACAAAAATACCATTTAAATGTGAATCCTGCATGTTCTGCGCGTTTTAATGAATGGAGCAGACGAGCTGTTTTGTTTACTACACAAACTGAAGCACACGTGACACTTGCTGTGATTTCAGTGTCTGTCGTCTCACTAAATGAGGACATAAATACATGAACAATATCTGCTGAGAGTCACTTCATGAGCATTTGACCGTTCCATTTTAGGAAAACTGGCGTTATATCATTTACACACAGAAGTGTAAAGGTAGACATAGCAACCTGTCAAAATAAAAGTCTGATTTGAAGACATTGTGCCAGATACATTACTACTATTACTACTACTACTACTACTGAAATGAAACAAACATTATTTTTAGTTCATAATCACACAACATTTCTTCCATATTTTAATTGTAATAGTAAATCCCTTTGTTTGCCAAAAAAAACTTTGCTAATTTGCTAATTTTCAATAATTAAAATATAAATGAAATTAATGTTTCTATGTAATGTAACCAGAACATTTTAAATACACAACACAGATTTTCTGAGGGTAAAAAAAACTTTTCATAAGGCTATTTTAAGAATAAATTTGAATCA
Organism: Cirrhinus mrigala; assembly: GCA_036247105.1. Taxonomy (NCBI): domain Eukaryota; kingdom Metazoa; phylum Chordata; class Actinopteri; order Cypriniformes; family Cyprinidae; genus Cirrhinus; species Cirrhinus mrigala. The sequence continues at coordinate 11,472,415 of CM070028.1, forward strand.
GTTAAGTATGCATTCAAATAATTAGACATGCTAAAACACAGAATTAACAATAAAACATATGGTGAGAAAAAATAAAACATTTCATTTTTGTTAAACCTTTATTAAGTTGATGTGAAATTGTATAAGTTTCATGATTTTAATTAATTAGACATGCTCTTTGATTAATCAAATTTAATTTAACTGTTAAAAAGGAGTTGAGAAAAATTGAAACGGAAAAAAACAGAATTTGGAAAAAAATAAAAACAGAATTTGGAAAAAAATAAAACGGAACTTGGAAAAAAATAAAACAGATTTCATAGGGCCCCAGACACAGGAGCCACAGTTCTGACATAGAACCCGGATGCACTACGCCTTGTTTACAAGCAGAAGAAGACAATATTTTAACAGTGTCCTTACTACCTTTTTGGGCCTTAAATGTGTCAGTTTCATTGCTGCCTATGCAGGGTCAGAAAGCTCTTGGATTTCATCAAAAATAACTTAATTTGTTTGGGATTGGAACGACATGATGATGAGTAATTAATGACAATTTTGGGGGGGTGAACAATCCCTTTAAATAGTGCAGCTCTTTGACCTGAGCCAGTAGACAGTCAACCAATACACCCAAGAAATACTCAGAAAACAACCCTAACAACCATAGTAGAAACCCCCTAACAACGGCATGGGAATCACCCTAAAACCGAACAACCCAGCCGAAGTTGTGCTCTAAAACCCATTTGTTTTCCAAAGATGTACATAAAATATTTAAATGCCAAGTGCTAGCATGAAGTTTAAAGCCAAATAGCTAATAACTTAAGTATGAGGAACATGTGCTAACATGTCACAGCTTTGCCACAGGAGCAGACAGCTGAGTAAAAGCTTCCCACATCACTCACACACACACTCGAACAACAGATGAGAAGATTCGTCTGTGGTTCATTAGTAATGACCCACTCACAGACACACCTCAGCCCCACCCTGCACACCCACTGGAGTGGAATGGGGGTTTTTGCTCAGCACTACAGTTTCAGTCTCACTCTTAATGGAAAGTGTGGGTGGATTCCCTCCTAGTAATCTCAAAACAGATTTTTTTGTACGATATCCACAGAAAGTGTGACATGACCAGTAGAATGGGGTGAGCGATTAAAAAAACCTTTTGTTTTTGTTGAGCCCTCAAGGTATGGGACGGGCTAGCCGTGTTTACATGCCCTGAGGATGTGCATTGTTTCTGATGCCTGGCCGCGCATAGCGGCCCTTCACTGCCAGTCTAGATCTGCTGAGAGCTGTTCCCATTTCCTGCTGAACAGGAAGAGCCAGCCCCCACTGGTCTTTGTCACTCAGAGAGACAGGAAAAGGAAATGGCCCACAGGAAACAGCTCCCCCACTTGCTCCGAATCATCCTACTGTACGCTGCATGAACTTACATGCAAAAACTGTCCTCAGTCAGCTGCCTTACGGTAAAATACAGCGTAAAAGTAAACATGTGTGGAGTTACCTGACCGAAACAGTGGTGTAACCACGTTTAACTGCGGTTTAGTCATATGAAACAAATAGTTTGACTTGAATATATTTGGATGTAGCTAAACTAAACTTACACTGAACACATTTGTGACCCTGAACCACAAAACCAGTCTTAAGTCGCATGGGTATATTTGTAGTAATAGCCAACAATACATTGTGTGGGTCAAAATTATCGATTTTTCTTTTATGCTAAAAAATCATTAGGATATTAAGTAAAAATCCTGTTCCATGAAGATATTTAGTAATGTTTCTACCATAAATATATCCAAACTTAATTTTTGATTAGTAATATGCATTGCTAAGAACTTCATTTGGACATCTTTAAGGGTGATTTTATCAATATTTTAATTTTTTTGCACCCTCAGATTCCAGATTTTCAAATGGTTGTATCTCAGCCAAATATTGTCCTATTTATTCAGCTTTCAGAATATGTATAAATGTCAGTTTCAAAAAAAGTTTTTGTGGTCCAGGGATGGATTTGAAACAAAGATCTACCAAAATGTTGTAAAATCAAGAAAAGTAACTCTTATATACACCACTGAAGTTACATAAAAGTTACATTTCGCCCTCAGCCAAAACTATTTCCTCTGGATCAAAATATAGATTAATGACAAAGACTGCCCATTAAATTGACCCAAAATTAATTATATCTCACGTTTGACCACTATAGAGGCATCAGAGCCAGCTGCAAATTCCAGAAGATCTGGCTGAGGTGAAGCTGCTTTTAACAAGTTTATGATTGCTGAACGACCGCTGATGCCATGGAGCTCACATCTCCAAAAACATCAAAGCAAATTTTCAAACAGACATTATATTTATTAGCAAACCGCATTTGAAGTTTTAAAAAGTATGTTCTCACCTTAAAAAAAAAAAAGTTTAAAATTACACTATATGACGCAAAAACAATATTATTTATGAAATTATAGTCGGTTTGGGAGTCCACCATGACACTCGCTGTGAGAAATACTGCAAGCAGAGTGACAAAAAGTGAAACGGTTGGAGTTCTGTTATCACTAGAATATCGCACTCCGATCAGATTAGAGGACAAAAAAAACTGTTGTGTGTGTGTATATTTTTATGCAGTTAAGGTCAAAAGTTTTCATACATCTTGCAGTATCTGCAAAATACTAATTATTAAGAGGGATCATACAAAATGCATGTTATTTTTTATTTAGTACTGACCTAAATAAAGTTATTTCACATAAAAGATGTTTACACATAGTCCACAAGAGAAAATAATTGAATTTTTAAAAATGACCCCGTTCAAAAGTTTACATACACTTGATTCTTAATACTGTGTTGTTACCTGAATGATCCACAGCTGTTTTTTTTTTGTTGTTGTTTGTTTGTTTAGTGGTAGTCGTTCATGAGTCCCTTGTTTGTCCTGAACAGTTAAACTGGAAAAATCCTTCAGGTCCCACAAATTCTTTAGTTTTCCAGCATTTTTGTGTATTTGAACTCTTTCCAACAATGACTATATGATTTTAAGATCCATCTTTTCACACTGAGGACAACTGAGGGACTCATTTGCAACTATAACAGAAGGTTCAAACGCTCACTGATGCTTCAGAAGGAAAAACGATGCATTAAGAGCCGGGGGGTGAAAACTTTTGGAATTTGAAGATCAGGGTAAATTGAACTTATTTTGTCTTCTGGGAAACATGTAAGCATCTTCTGTAGCTTCTAAAAAGCAGTACTAAATGAATAATAAAAAAAGATATTTAGGCAAAATAAGAAAAATGTACACATCATCATTCTTTTCAAAAGTTTTCACCCCCGGCTCTTAATGCATCATGTTTCCTTCTGGAGCATCAGTGAGTGTTTGAACCTTCTGTAATAGTTGCAAATGAGTCCCTCAGTTGTCCTCAGTGTGAAAAGATGGATCTCAAACAAGGGACTCTTGAACAACTATTACTAAAAAAAAATGCTGTGGATCCTTCAGGTAACAACACAGTTTTAAGAATCAAGTGTATGTAAACTTTTGAACGGGGTCATTTTAATAAATTCAGCTATTTCTCTGTTTTTCTCTTATGGACTATATGCAAATATCTTTATGTGAAATATCTTACTCAGGTCAGTACTAAATAAAAAATAACATGCAATTTGTATGATCCCTCTTATTTTGGTAAAATAATTAACATTTTGCAGATTCCGCAAGGTGCAAACTTTTGACTTCAACTGTACATATATATGTATACAAAATGGAAATGACATTGATAATTAAAAAAATGATATTTAATTACAACACAACTGTAAATGTCACCACAATTGTAGCACAACCTGTATGCTTAAAGAATATTGCTCCGAAACTTACGCAATGAGATGTCAAGATTCCCACTGACCACTGACAGTATGTTGTAACGTTTCTGTAATTTTTATTCTATCACACAGTCCTTTAAAGGGAAGTAATACAGGTGCAGTGTCACCACAATCTAACCAGAAAGAAACCAGAAATTTACATGGGCACACATCTGTGACTGACGCACCCACCGCCGGCTCCCATCTGCCCACACAGCGTTCACAGCCCTCAGCTGCCGTCAGCCATTTTTGGACTGTGAAAGAGGGTGTTAGCGGTTAGCTTTGATATGCACATCCCTAATCTGATTCTGAAAGCGATACTAAGGGGAAAACGCAGGTAGTTTCTGCCTAATTGTGTGAGAGGACAGAGCCAGTCATCGAAACTTTTTCAAGCCAATTGCCAAAAATGGATCATTGGCCGAAAAGCATTGACATTAAAAATAAGGAAGCGTTTTTAATGTCACAGGAATTTACAGATGCTACTTACAAAAATACAGTAATACTAGCAGAAGTTTTTGAATGTTTTTAGGTTACTATTTTTTCGAAATACAAAAAAAGTGTTATCATCAGCACTGTTTTATTTCAGAGAAATTAATCTTCAAATAGACTGTGGATGTGTTTTTTAGGCGTGTGTGTGTTTGGAAAGTCACGAGTCATTGGCGTGTTACTTCCAGAAAAATAATTTAAATACTGAGCAACAACGAGGTCAAACACGGCAGGGTGCTGGAGCAATAAAGGAACATGCCAGTAGAATATATAAAAATGTGTGTGTATTTATGTATATGACTATTAGATCTCAAACATCCGGCTTCATTGTTCCAGAGGTGCCGTTACTCATATAGCTTGTGTGACTCAGGTTTGGTATTTACTTTTAAGTGGTTGACTCATTCTAATAATTTTGCATACTTTTAATAAGATGGTGGATTTTAGCACTTCACCAACAGTCCTCCCACTCAACAGGGCCGTCTGCGGTGGGACTGTTCAGCTGGCATTTTGAGACAGTCAAACCTGGCACAGCGCTGGACTGCGATATTAATAAAGCAATTGAGTAATTGAGTAGCACAAAAACAATGATACGGTTATATAATGATAAACAAACTGCACTAAAGTAGCATTTCGATCGGTTTTGTGCGAACCCTTTATAAGTAGGTTAAGCCATAGTTTGTTCATTAAAGGAAAAATGTAGTCAAAAATTAACATTGCGTCTTTGTTTACTCACACTCATTTTGTCCTAAACAACATGAGGGTGAATGTCCATTTAGCTGAATGTCCTGGCTGCTCTCTTCCTGCATTGAAAAAAAAAATTTCACTTTGAAACCATTTTCTTGGAAGCTTACTTCCACCATGCAATAACAAAATAAAAAAGGAAATTGCAATTTTTGATCTCATAAATCAGACTTTTAATATATAGAGAGTAATTTTTCATCAGAACTGTGATATAAACTCATAATTCTGGGTTTCTACCACAAAATGAAAAAAATTATCTTATTTTTACTGACTTAAAGGGTTCATTGAATTCACTTTTACAAGTTGTTTGAACATAAATGTGTGTTGGCTGATTCTCTGATGGGAAGGCCACTCCCACGATAGTTGATTGACACGGCCGTCTTACCTTAGACGCACCCTGAGTGAGCTGTGAACTGTCCGCCATTGTTTCGACACCAGTGCAGGAGTAGACAAGAATGTCTCTGATTGAGCGATTGAGGTGTTTTGTTGTCGAATGTAATAATGAACACTGCAGTCGTCGTTTACTCTCGTCATCTGAGCTGCTGAAGACGCAGAGGATTAACGTTACTTTCGTTTTTGAAGGGAATGCGCCTGGCGATCTACATAAATCTGTCTATGTTCACGTGAATCTTTGCAAATCACCTTTCTTAATAATGTGCTAGTTAGCTAGTTTTGCATCTAAATGCGGCTAAAGTGTACAGTCTGCTCGTCATCCTATGGCACAGAGGGGGGCGGTGTGAGCAGAGCTCATTAGCATTTAAAGCAACATGCAACAAAATGGCTTGCTGTGAAATTCTGAGATAAAATTGCGATAGAATTCGCAAATTGTGAGTTATAACGTTAGAAAAGTAGATAGACTCTGCAATTCTGACTTTTTTTCTTGCAAATACAAGTTTGAAAAAAAATGTCAATTACGAGATGTAACCTCACAATTCTGGGAAAAAATGTCACAATTGCGAGATTTAAACTCACAGTTATTAGGAAAAAATGTCTCAAATGCGAGATATAAGCTCACAATTTTAAGAAAAAAGTCACTATTATGAGATACAAAATCACAACTATGATTAAAAAAATGCAATTAAAAAAAAAATAGATATAAACTTCTAATTCAGAGAAAAAAGTCACAGTTGTAAGATATAAACTCATGATCAAAAGTCACAATTGCGAGATGTAAAATCAATCCTGAGAAGAAAAAATGTCAACATTGCATGATATAAACTCACAATTCTGGAAAAAAAAGTCAATTGTGAGATATAAACTTGCAATTCAGAGAAAGAAGTCACAATTGTGAGATAATTCTGAAGATTAATTCTCACAATTCTGAAGAAAAGTCATAATCGCAAGATATAAACTCAATTCATAGAGACTGTCACTTTTTTCTCGCAAATGTGAGTTTGTATCTCACAATTGTTTTTTGCAATTACGAGATCACGAGGCAATCACGAGGTGTAAACTCGCAATTCTGAGGAAAAAGTCATAATCACGAGATATATACTCTAAATTCTGAGAAATTAAGTAAATTTTTTTCGCAAATGTGAGTTTGTATCTCGCAATTGTTTTTTGCAATTACGAGTTTATATCTCGCGATTCTGGGGTCTTTCTCAGTTCTAAGAAAAAAGTCAAAATTGTGAAATGTAAACTCGCAATTCTGAGAAAAAGTCGCAATCGCGAGGTATAAACTCATAATTCTGAGAAATTAATTCATTTTTTTCTTGCAAATGCCAGTTTTTATCTCGAGTTTATATCATGCAATTCTGACGCATTTATCAATTCTAAGAAAAAATTCAAAATCATGCAATACTGAGAAAAAGTCACAATCACGAGATATAAACTTGCTATTATGAGAATAAAGTCTTAATTGTGAGTTTATATCTTGCAATTCTGACTTTATTTCTCACGCAGTTCTGAGAAAAAAGTCAGAATTGCGAGATGTAAACTCGCATTTTCAAGAAAAAAAGTCAAAATTGTGAGATAAAAAGTCACAATTACACAATTACCTTTTTTTTTTTTTTAATCAGTGGCAGAAACGGGCTTCCACACTTATGTTCTTGATGTTGCAAGTTAATATCTCATAATTCATATTTTACTTCTCAGAAGTGTGAGTTTACATCTTACAGCTCTACTTTTCTATAAAATTGATAATAGATAAACTCACAATCTTGAGAAAATTCTGATAAAAATAAAAAGGTAAAAAGTCACAAAAAGTACCTTTTTAATATTGATCTATTTATTTATTTTAATTCTGTGGCAGAAACAAGCTTTCATAATTTCCACTCAGAAAATGCTAGTAAATGTACAAATAATTACTAAGAAGCAGCACGTAACACATTGAATTAAACATGAAAATTTGAAGTAGAAAAACCAAAAATCCTCCACTAAAAATATTTAGACATCTTTACAGCTCAAGTAACACATTTTTGCATGGAAGAATTACAGTAATGCTTAAAATACTAACATCACATTCGCTTTTAAACCATTCAGAACGTCTTGCACCACAGATTCCATTGTATGTGCATTACAGTACAATAATTTTTATTTATTTCGAGGTCAAGGAACAGGATGCCACAGATGCCAATGATAGCACTTGTTCTGAACTTTCCTGTGTGCAACTCTCTATGTATTTTTAGCAAGCCTGATATGGATTGTATGCTTCATATTTGCAGTTGGCATCCCACATCCCTATATTCGCTGGAGAGCGATATGAAGCGAATGACTCATTTTTCTATATTCTTGATCTCAGATCCCTCGGGAGGGCAGGAGGGATGAAGAATCGAAGGAAGGAGGGCTGGAGGGGGTGTTGTGGAGAAAGGCAATGGCAACAGACGGGTGACACATCTCTTAGCTGGAGGTTTTCTCCCCTCCTCTGAGGCAGAAGCTAAAAATATCGTAACCTAGTGCCTTCATTAGACCAGTCAGAGCTCTCCACACACACACACACACACACACTCTTTGTCCATGCAATACAGCTTTACCAAAACACAACTTGTAACGACCATTACCTACTCTTCACGAGCCAATTATAGGCCGGGAGATGAAGAGAAAACCGTTGTGTGTCTCTGTCTGGAGACACTACATGTCCTTGCTATGACTCATCGGGTGATAAGAGCGTGGGCGCGCACATGTGTGTTTATGTGCGAGTGTCTGAATGTGTTTCTAGGTGAAGATGACATTCTTCAAGACGAGTTTGGTGGCTCTGACAAACTGTAAACTCACGAAAGTGTGTCACGGAGAAAAACATTAATTACACTGTGTGTGGTAATTTCCAAACTGGTAGGAAAGAATATTGAATAACTGTAGTGGTAGATCTAGTTTACATTGTTATTTTTTTATTATTTCAGTTATTCATAACATAACAACAGTAATGGGCAAGTTATTCAGATGATTTAGCTAGCTAAGGTACAAACTACACTTTGAAAATTAGCAAAGATTAGTCAAATTAGCTACATTGTCCTTTTAATGGTGGGACTACTTTTCTGGGAGGATGAACCTTTGGTTATTTATTGCATAACAGTATCGGGCCAGTTATTCAGGCAATTTAGTTAGCTAAGCTACGAAACTACACTGTTTAAATGGTCTAAATTACCTGAAAGTTAGCCTGAAATACCTCACCCTTTTAAAACTGCATTTTTGGGTGGATAAATGTGTGGTAATTCATCACATAACAGCAGTATCGAGTGAGCTATTCAGAAGATTATCTAACCAAGCTACAAACTATGTTATTAGAATGACCTAAGCTAATCTGAAATTAATTAGCTATAGCTAAACTGAAAACTACGCTATTAAAATGACCTAGACTATACTGAAACCCTAGCAAAATTATCTGTAATACAAACTACATTTTCCTTTTAGTGGTGGGACTACTTCTCTGGGTGGATGAATGTTTTGTAATTCATTAACAACAGTATCAGGTAAGCTGTTTGGAAAATTGGCATCGCTAGGAACAAACTGTGTTTTTAAAATTAGCCAAATTAAGCTGTAAACTACACTTTAGCAAAATTAGTTGGTTAAACCCTGGTGAAAAAACCAGCATATGCTGGTAGGTATGTTTTGATGCTGGTTTAAGCTGGTCCTTTGCTGGTTTATGCTGGTCCTTGACCAGCAACATGACCAGCGTAAACCAGCAAAGGACCAGCTTAAACCAGCATCAAAACCTACCTAACCAGCATCCCAGCATCAAAACATACCTACCAGCATATGCTGTTTTTTTCACCATGGAACTACAATCTACATTTTCCTTTTAGTGGTGGGACTACTTTTCTGGGCGAATGTACGTTTTGGTATTCATTAACAACAGTATCAGGCAAGCTATTTGGAAAATTAGCATAGCTAAGCTACAAACTATGTTATAAAAATGAGCTAAGTTAAGCTGTTTAGCTACACTTTAGTAAAAAAAAATAGCCGTTTAGTCCTTTTAGTGGTGGGACTACTTTTCTGCATGTTTGAGTGTATTTATTACTTAACAGCAGTATCAAACAAGCTATTCTGAAAATTCAGCTAGCTAAACTACAAACTAAGCTTTAAAAATTGGCTTAATTAAGACTTAAACAAAATTAGCTGATTACACTACAAGCTACATTGTCCTTCCAGTTGTGGGACTACTTTTCTGGGCGGATGAACGTTTGTTTGATTGTTTATTATATAACAGTATCAGGTGAGCTATTCAGAAAATGTAACTAAACTGCAAACTATACTATAAAGATTAGCTAAGCTAATCTGAAAGCTACTTTTTGATAAAAATAACTGGTTACACTACAAGCTACATCATCCTTTTAGTAGTGGGACTACTTTTCTGTTATTAATTAACTAATAACAGTATAGGGCAACACTGTAAAAAACAAACAAACAAAAAAACACAATTTACCTTATAATACCTTATAATAATTTGTTACCCTGCGGACTTAAAAAAAAGTTCAGTCAACTCTAAGTTTAGTCAACTTGAAATGTTAAGTTGCACTATGTGAAAACGTAGATATTTGAGTTGACCAAACAAATAATTTGGTTTGTTAAACTTAAAAGCTGGGCTTGTTACCCAGCTGCCTTAAAAAGTTGAATGTACTCAAATATATAAGTTGTCACTTAGTACAATTTCACATTTCAAGTTGACTAAACTTTGAGTTGACTGAACTTCAAATTTTAAGGCAGCTGGGTAACAAATTATTTTATGTTGAATCAACAAATAGTTTTTTTTTTTTTTTTTACAGTGAAGTTATTCAGCTAATTCAGCTAATTAGCTATTTTTTCACATAGTTTGTAGTGTCAATACAGTTAGGGTACAGTTTTTTCACACACTACAAACTATGTGAAAAATAGCTAATCTAAGCAAAAACTATCTTTTAGAGAAAAAAAAAAAACAGCAGAAGTAGCCACAAGCTATGTGGCGAAAGTACCTTGCTACATTACTTCCAGTGTTGCCAAGTCTGTGGTTTCTCCACAGAATTGGGCTACTTTAAAGAAGTCTGTTATGCTCTTTTACAAAGTCTTGATTTTGTTTTGGAGGTGTACTAGAACATGCTTCCATGCTTGGTGGTTCGAAAAACGCATTATTTTTAACATAATTTACATTATTACAATAAATAATGTAGGCTTCTCCCAGCCTGGCACAAAAGGCTTGATTAGTTCCAGGTTTAATGAAAAACAAAAATGTGGTAGTCCAAAGGAGCCGTTCGTTGTAGTTCTTGAAAAGGGAATTTTTTAAAAACGAAATATCTTCTTTTGGAGTGGACTTTTTTATATTTTTTTATATTTTATATTTTATTTTTTATAGATTTATAACTTTGTAGATCTTTTTTATGCCCAAAGATACACACCACACAGGGACTAAAGTGCAAAAAGTGAAAAAACAATAGCACCCCTTTAACACGGTTGCCACAGGTTGTTTTTCGTGTCTGCGGGTTGAAGCGACCCCAATAATGTGATATTTACCACCTGGAACCAGTGGAACCCCACCAAAAGACGTGCGTTTTACCCCACGGAATGCAATTATTAACAGGGAACCCCCTCGAAATGCCATTGAGCTAGTTTTGACTAGCAATTGTGTGGGTTTGGTTGTGAAAACCTGGCAACCCTGCTTGCTTGTTATGTTTTTCATATATGATACAGAAAAATAGGAAGCAGGTTGTTGAAATGCCTGCTTGGTGTGAACACATCTCCAGAAGAAGCATGAAAAAATTTTATTTATTGGGTACATGAGGTAAAACATCCTCAATATGCTAATGCTAAAAGTTGTTGCTGTATACTTTAAAAGTGTTGTATTTCAAAAGTCAACCAAGTGCAGTGTTGCGCCCCTAGATTTCCATTGTACACGTATTACTGTAAACAAGATTTGCAAAGGAGAGGGACAAGATGAAATGGTTTTCTGTAGTAATATGACACCGACGCTGGCAATAAAGCTTAACCTGCCCTGAACCTGAAACATTCTTTTAGGAAGCATCATTCCCTGTGAAAACATTTCATGTTGCAATCAGTGGTTGTCGTAATAAGGGTCTTTCAGGGTGGAGAAAGTAGGAGGGCCGTTCAGCCCTGGCCTGCAGCTATATCCCGTGACACGGGGCGAGATCCGAATTCCCTGTCTGTCATTTTCCCTTTCTTTTCTCTCTCTTCACCCCTCCCTTATCCAAGTGAGTCTGTGTGGGAGTCAGAAAGCCAAATCCACTCAGCTAGAATTAAAGGCAGTGACCTGCAGAGAAGGACAAGGAGGAAATCAAAGCCTGGTTTGGCAGCTTCATCTGTGCCAGAATCACTACAATCGCCAAGCTTTGTACGTCATATTGCACCCTCAGGTTGCAAAGTAATGCGCTAATGAGGAAATGAAGGATTTAATTAATCAGACACTTGATTCATTAAATGCAATGCTACTGTTAATGAACAAAGATTTTGTTTTAAGCAACATTTGTTTGAACGTAAACATGACGGTCCAAGAATTTGAGGTCATTGTGTCTGCAGTGAGAATGACTTTCATTAAATTTAATCTAGACAATAAGTTCATAGCAGGTAAAACAATAGAGTGTTTGTTTACATCTAGAGATTTGCTCTGGGAAACCCCTGGAAGCCTCGAAACTTCCCAGCTGAATGTCAACACTTCTAAAATAGAACATTAGCTCACATGCACATACATTTGCAAGAAGGTATGAGAATGTGCTTCCGTAAACATAACAATGCACTTGAATGGCACATTAGAATGAGGGAACATAGCAAAAACAAAAATGAGGAACATTTCCAACGTCTTGCTTTCAAATGCGTAATACTTTTTGGCACTGAGCGAAATATAATTGCTTTATTTCCTTAAACTCAAATGCCAGTTATTCAAAGTCAGCAGATCTGTGCTTAACACAAATGTGAAGCACAACTGAATCGAATGGAGTTTGATGTTAGCATGTTGCTAAGCAAACAATGTAATTGGGTTGCATTTGACATCAGGTCTAAAATTACTCTATGATTTACTCATCCTAGGTGTATATGACTTTATTCTTTCAGACGAATACAATCAAAGTTGTATTAAAAAATGTCCTGGCTCTTCCAAGCTTTATAATGGCAGTGAATAGGTGTTGAGATTTTGAAGCCCCAAAAATGCATCCATCCATCATAAAAAGTGCTCCACACAGCTCCAGGGGGTTAATAAAGGCCTTCTGAAGTGAATCGATGTGTTTGTGTAAGGAAAAAGGTGCTTAATTTGACTTTTTGAAATGTAAGGCCTGGAAAACCCTTGAAAATAGCAATATTCCTCAAGAGGTACTTGAAAAGTGCTTGAAATATTGAAAGACAATGCTTTTATGAAATAAGTGTTTAATTTTGTCAAGAAGTAGATATCTTTTCACGCAAAATTCACACCGTTCAAAACACATCATACCTATTTCAGTTAATGTCAGAAAACATTTGAGCTAAGCAAGCAGTAGTACAGTGTCATGTAAACATGGATGAAGATGCGAAAAGAGGAACAGATGAAACAAATCAGTTGAGTCATTTACGCAGGAACTGCTCTGATTTATTAAACCACGTGACTTTGATCGCTCATTTCAAGCAATTCACTAGGAAAAACCAGATCAGATTAAAAGAACCATTCATTTTCAGTTTTAACATCGCTTGTAATGACTTTTAAAAGCACGTATTGATGAATGAAACTGAGCTTTTCGAAACTCTGAATCAGTTAAATCATTAAAAAACCATTGCAAAATGATGGACTGTTTTAAAGCACTCCAATCAGATCATATATCGCAAATCATTTGTTTCAGATCGGGACTTTAAATTGCGTATTGCAAATAATTTGATTAAGATTGAAACTTTGCATATTGCAGATCATTTGTTTCAGATCGGAACTTTGCGTATCGTGAATCATTTGTTTCAGATCAGGACTTCAAATTGCGTATCGCGAATCATTTAATTTAGATCGTAACAGACTCATGAATCATTTCACAAATTGAATGTTTCGAATCAAATGATTTGCGACATGCGATTTGAAGTCTCGATCTAAATCAAATGATTTGTGAAATGCAAAGTTCTGATGTAAGTCAAATTATTTGTGATTCGCGAAAAGTGCTTTGAGTCCTGATCTGAAATTATGGTACGTGAATCAGTATTTAGATTGGGACTTCGGAGCATGGATTGCGAATCATTTGATTTAGATCGGAACTTTGCATATCGCAAACCATTTGTTTGAGATCGGGACTTCAAATTGTGTATCGCGAATCATTTCATTTAGATCGTAACAGACTCATGAATCATTTCACAAATTTAATGTTTCAAATCAAATGATTTGCGAAAAGCGCTTCGAGTCCTGATCTGAAATTATGGCACGTGAATCAGTATTCAGATTGGGACTTCAGAGCATGGATTGCGAATCATTTGATTTAGATCGGAACTTCGCATATCGCAAATCATTCGTTTCAGATTGGGACTTCAAATCGTGTTTTGCGAATCATTTGATTTAGATCGGAACGGGTTCATGAATCATTTTGTGAATTGAATGATTCAAATCAAATGATTCGTGATACACGATTTGAAGTCCCAATCTAAATCAAATGATTTACGATACACAAAGTTCTGATCTAAGTCAAATGATTTGCGATCCACGCTCCAAGTCTTGATCTGAATTGATGGTATGCGAATCATTATTCAGATCGGGACTTCAGAGCGTGGAGCATGGATCGTGAATCATTTCATTTAGATTGGGGCTTCGGTGAGGGGTTATGAATCATTTGTTTTGTGATTTTACGAATCTTTATTTCTGTTTTTTATTCATTGAGGCAGTACAGTTATGAAAACAGAAAAAAAGAAAGTATGGACAAATACAAATGCCTTAAGAAAATTAACCGTGATTTTACTATAAAAGTATAGTATACTTTGTAATATTTTAGTAGTAATACTTTGCAGTTTAGTAAATCAGTAATTTTAGAATTTGAAACAGAAGACATAAGTGATATCTCTAACTGAAGTCCTGGAACGCTGAAAGTCCTGGAACGTTCTTCTTACGTGAACGCGTGTGCGACAGTTAGAGGAAGCTAGAGATTGTGGTTTATAAAGTTGTAAATATAGATATTTTTCTTACACAAATGCATCAATTCACTTTAGGCCTTTATTAACCCCCTGGAGCTGTGTGGATCACTTTTTATGATGGATGGATGCACTTTTTTGGACTTCAAAATTTCAACACCCATTCACTGCCATTATACATTTTTTAATATAACTCTGATTGTTTTTGTCTAAAAGAAGAAAGTCATAAACACCTAGAAAGGCTTGAGGGTGGGTAAAATATGGGTCGAAATTTACTCTGCTGGTCTCCTACACGTATCAGCGTAGAAAATGAAGTCACACAGGTTTGGAATGACGTGGGGGTGAGTAAACGATGACAGAAGTTTCATATCGAGTGAACATCTCTTTTAAATGCTACGAAACAAGAAACATCACTTCACACCCATTTGACCCATTGTCGAGTACACTCAGCGTGATCTGATTACTTGTAATTCTCTAGGCATTAAGCTCTGCTGGCTGACTCATGTTTGATTCTTAAATCATATCATTATCTGCTTGAGCATTTAAAAATAAACAACTGGCGCTCTTATTTGATGCAGCTCTAGGATAAAGAAATATTTGTGAGGAATCTTGCGAAGGAGGCTGCATCTTCTCTACTGAGGTGGTGATCGTGTTTGTGGCACTTACTCATCTTGCTGTTGATGATTCCTACATCACTCAGTCACTTTCCACCCTCTGTTGAAGAGAGAAAAATGTTGTTGCCAAGTTTTGCAAAATCCCTGTCTTTGCAGAAAATGCTGTCTAGGGCTACTGTGAATGCCTAAAAATCACAAATTAAGTAGTAACTGTCCACCTGAAACCAAATAAGCTTTCAAAATTTGTGTTTAAACGGAATATTTTCCACACGTGTGATGGAAACGCACGCCGAGGCGCGGACCCCGATGTGGTTTCTCGTTCAATCAGACAGCGTCTGCGAGCACCTGGAGTCTGTGCTATTTTTACTGCTCCTGACTAGAGTTGCTTTGTTCTTCTGAATAGAGAAGGCGAGGTACATTTATATCTCTCTCCCTCTCTTTCCATGCCCTGTAGCATTGTGACATGAGAATGATCAGCAATACAGTCAGAGGGGTGTGTAGTGTGACTCAGGCTTGTGTGTGTGTGGTATTAAGAATGAATTCTGCTTCAAAGAACACTAGCAAACATGATTGTTTGGCATTGAATGTTGTCCTTTAAATTTAAAGAAACAGTTCACTCTAAATTGAAAATGTAGTGAAAATGTATTCAAGGTCATCTAAGATGCAGATGAGCTTGTTTGTTCACGGGAACAGATTTGAAGAAATTTAGCATCACTTGCACACCAATGGATGTGAATGGGTGCCGTCAGAATGAGAGTCCAAACAGCTGATAAAAACAACACAATAATCCACAAGTAATCCACACCATTCCAGTACATAATTTAACATCTTATGAAGCAAAATAAAGCTGCATGTTTGTAAGTAATAACTTTAAAACCGTAACTTCTGGCTAAAATATGACTCTAAAATCCATAATAATGAAACCATGATTTACTCACCCTCAAGCTATCCTAGGTGTATATAACTTCAGACGAATACAATCAAAGTTATACATGAAAACATTGTCTGTTTTTTTTTTAAGCTTTATAATAGCAGTGAATGGGTGTTGAGATTTTGAAATCCAAAAAGGTGCATCCATCCATCATAAAAAGTACTCCACACATATCTGGGGGGTTTATAAAGGCTTTCTGAAGTTTTAAATAGGGATATTTTTCTTATATAAACACATCGATTCGCTTTAGAAGGCCTTAATTAACCCCCGGAACTGTGTGGAGCACTTTTAATGATGGATGGATGCACTTTATTGGATTTTAAAACCTCAACACCCATTCAGTATAAAGCTTGGAAGAGCCAGGACACTTTTTTAATATACTGTAACTACGATTGTTTGGCAATGAATGTTGTCATGTGAACTTAGAGAAACAGCTCACCCTAAAATTGAACATTTAGTGAAAACGTACTCAGGTCATCCAATATGATGAACTTGTTTGTTCATGGGAACAGATTTGGAGAAATTTAGCATCACATGCTCACCCGTGGATGTGAATGGGTGCCGTTAGAATGAGAGTCCAAACAGCTGATAAAAACATCACAGTAATCCACAAGTAACTCCAGTCCATCAATTAACATCTTATGAAGTGAAAGGCTACATGTTTGTAAGAAACAAAATCCACCATTAAGATGGTTTTAATGTCAAATTGTTGCTTCTGCCTGAATTAGGAGAGAAATATGAATAGATCAAGCACTGTTTACAAGCCAAAACAGTCGAAAACAGCTAAAAAAAACATATATGCAGGTGGATTTTGATATGAGAGGACAACAGGAGATGGAATTTTTCACTAGATGAAGTGTTATTATGGATTTTGGACTGAAATGCCACTCTCACGTGAACGCATGTACAACGGTTAGACAGTACGACAGAGATTATGGTTTATAAAGTTGTAAATATGGATAATTTTCTTACACAAACACATCAATTCACTTCAGAATGCCTTTATTAACCCCCAGAGCCACGTGGAGCACTTTTAATGATGGATGGATGCACTTTTTTGGACTTCAAAATCTGAACACCCATTCACTGCCATTATAAAGCTTGGAAGAGTCACAACATTTTTTAATATACTGTAACTCTGGCTGTTTGGCAATGAATGTTGTCATGTGAATTTAAAGAAACAGTTCACTGTAAAATTGAACATTTAGTTGTTTAGATGTTAAGACATTTCTAACTTTAAATTGTCGCTTCTGGCTGAATCAAGTGAGAAAAATGCACAGATCATGTACCCTTTACAAGCCAAAACAGTGAAAAATAGCTAAAAAAAAAAAAACAAATAATATTTTTAGATCACAGGAGATGGACTTTCACTGGAGGAAGCATTATTATGGATTTTGGACTATTTTGGCCAGAAGTGATGGTTTGAAGGTAAAATGTCTTAATAAACACAGCTTTTCACTTCACAAGATATTAACTGATGGACTGGAGTTATGTGGATTACTTGTGGATTATTGTTATGTTTTTATCAGCCGTTTGGACTCTCATTCTGACGGCACCCATTCACATTCATTGGTGTGCAAATCATTTAATGCTGTATTCCTTTAAATGCAATTAGCGAAAGCTAGAGATTACGGTTTATAAAGTTGTAAATATGGATATTTTTCTTACACAAACACATCAGTTTGTTTCAGGAGGCCTTTATAAACCCCCGGAGCAGTGTGGAGCACTTTTTATGATGGATGAATGCACTTTTTTGGACTTTAAATTCTCAACACCCATCCACTGCCAATGGAAGAAAACAGGAGATTTTTTAATACAACTCCAACTGTAATTGTCTGAAAGAAGAAAGTTACTGTATATACACCTAGGATGGCTTGAGTGTGAATAAATCATGTTTTTATTATTATGGATTTAAAGTTAAAATATCATAACAATTAATTTGTTTCTTACAAACATGCAGCTTTTCTCTTCACAAGATGTTAATTGATAGATTGGAGTGGTGTGGATTACTTGTGGATCATTGTGATGTTTTTATGGGCTCTCATTCTGACGGCACCCATTCACATCCATTGTTGAGCGAGTGATGTAATGCTGCATTTCTCCAAATATGATGAAGAAACAAACTCATCTACATCTTCTTGGATGACCTGAGGGTGCTTAAATTATCAGCAAATTTTTATTTCGGGATGAACTATTCCTTTAAAGGCTTTGATTTGGTTTGAACCCGATGCAATGAGCAAGATTTCAAACATGTGAGGCATTAAAACACAGCCGCTTTTTTCGAAGCTCATAACGTCGTCTTCCTAGAACACTCGTTCACTCCTGGAATGCTTCCATGTTCTGAAAGTCTTTTAAAGCCTCTGTTTTTACATCTCCTACTATTCTTGAGTGTCTGTTATTGATCAGCTGAGATTGTTTACTGTGTGTGTCATAATGTGACCCACTATATTACTGGCACGCAGCTGTGAGTCTAGGAATTCTGACATTTACCACTGTCATTGTCGTCATCAGCGAGGGGGCGGGGCTTATCAGGTGCCCACAGTGCACATATATTAGATTAGTGTCAGGGCTCTTTATGTGAAAGAGCCTGTGTCGTAAGAGCGTGTGTGTGTGTGTGTGTTCTGGCAAATCATTTGTGGTGTATATTAAGAAATGCGTCGGTCAGCAAGGAATTTCTGTCAGGAATCCAGGAAACACCTGCATCTGTGACTAGAGCAAAAACTCATGTGGGTTCCATTGTGATTTTTTTATCCTATAATGTACATACATCAGGAAGGCACTTTATACACACACACACACACAGGCTGTGGATATATAGGTATACTAATTGCCAAAGTGTTTAAAAATGCCACAGAATAATAATAATTATTTGTACCATTTGTTGTATTGTTAAGTATTTATACACACATACATATTACTAAAAGTAATAACACATTTTTATGTTTTAAATATTTTAATGTGTAAAATATAATACATTTTACTAAATATTTTATTTAGTAAAAATATAATACAATTTTATGTAATATATGATACACAAATTATAAAATGAATATTACATTTTACATTTTTTCAAATTTTTGAATATATTTGTGTTGTTATTGTTAACTAAAACTATTAGAAGATTATGGTTTCATTGAATTAAATACAGCTAAAATAAAAATACCATGTGAATATTAGATTAAAAACTTAAGCACTTAAAAAATAGAAATGTTGCCTGAACTGAAATTAAATAAGTTTAAGATGAAGTACTAAAATTATTAAAACAAAAACTGAAATGAACATAAATTAAATCTAAATAGAACATTTAAAAACTAATAAAATGAAAAAAATGAAGGGAAAAAAACACATAACAACATGTAAATCTAAATTTCTAAACTTTTACTCAAATTAAAATAAATTAAAAGCTAATTAAAAATATTAATAATTATATAACTTTTATATATACAAAATGTATATATTAATAAATATATAATATATTCAAAAGATATATAAAAATGTATATTTTAAAAAATACCACAGAATAAATAATTGTACCATTTGTTGTACTGTTTAGTAACATTTCTAAACTTTTACTCAAATTAAAATAAAATAAAAGCTAATTAAAAATATTAATAATTATATAACATTTATATATACAAAATGTATATATTCATAAATATATAATATATTCAAAAGATACATAAAAATGTATGTTTTCAAAAATACCACAGAATAAATAATTTTACCATTTGTTGCATTGTTTAGTAAAATTAATTATGTTTTATTTATACATGTATACATATTGCTAAAAGTAATAGCACATTTGTATGTTTTAAATATTTTAAATGTAAATATTTATATAAATATTTAAATATTACAATTTTATATAATAAATTAAACAAAAAATAATTTAAAAATACATTTTATATTATTTTTAATATTTGAATACATTTGTGTTGTTATTATAAGCTAAAACTATTAAAACTTTATTATGGATTCATTAAATTAAATACAGCTAAAATAAAAATAACGTAAATATTAGATTAAAAACTTAAACTTAAAACACTTAAAAAAATAGAAATATTGCAAATTGAAATAAAGTCGACTAAGTACTAAATTTACTAAAAAAAAACTGAAATAAGTATAAGTTAAATCTAAAATAATAATAATAATAATAAACAAAAATGGCAAAAGCACATATTTATTATATATACATATTTCTAAATGTAATAACACATTTTCATGTTTAATATATTTTAATATTTAAAAGATAATATATTTTAATAAATATTTTATTCAATTAAAATCTAATACAAATTTATATAATAAATGAAGCAAAATAAGAAAATTATTTTAAATATTTGACTATTAAACTATTTAAATTATTTAAATTATTCAATTATATACAGCTAAAATCAAAATAACATCTAACAGATTCAAAACTTAAAACACTAAAATAAAAGAGTTGCCTTAACCAAAATAAAATAAGTTGAAGTACTAAAATTACTAATTCCCTGTTTATATATATAAACAGGGAAGTCATACAGACATTCATTTGATCCTCCTTACTCAAGCGCTCAGCCCTGTAGGCTACATGCACGACTAACATACAATTACACACGATCTTCGCCTCCCATTCATTTGGCCAATGCTAGGTTGGAGTGTGAGGGCGAGCGGGCCGTGTGTGTCACCCCAACACACTGTGATGTCATCAGCCCAGAGATTACACAGGGCCATATGGGTGACGGCCTGCCACAGTAATCCTCCAGCAGCCTGCTCTTCCTGTCACACACAAACACACAAACACACTCACTCTCTCCTCACCGTGGGGTGCATTCTGGGAAACATTCTGAGTCAAAAACATTGCTGGTATGAGCTAACAAGACAATATTTTGCTTATATTACACTTAGAAAGCGAAATCAAACGTCCGTTTTTGTGTATCTCCTTGGATAGCAATGAAGGTGACGTATAATCGCATTAGAGGTGCTGGGATTATGAAGAACGGATATAGGACAGGTGGATATAGTGAAGCGGAAGTTAACGTTACTTACCATAATGTCATTCACTGTTTTGATGTCTAAATTCAATATATATGTCCTATTCTTTCTTTTTGGAATCGAATAGCCTTACATACTTTAAATATTTTCGAGGTTATTTAAAGGAAAGAGGATTTGAATGACAAGAAAATGACACAGTGTGTACAGCGCGGTGATGAAGCGATGATTTTGATGTTCAGTATTCGCTTCTATCACCGTTTCAAGGGCGGGTTCAGTCAACAGAGTGTGGGCGCGCTCCCGTGTCGCCATGTCCATATATGGTTCGTGACGTCAAGCGCCGGAGGTTCCATTCATATAAAACCGTTCGGACGGAATCCCCTTGGAGGAAATGTAGACTCAGGCACAGTACGCAGGGTTCAGTAGGCAACCTACACCCCTGAAACATACACGTCCCTACTACAAACATTTCACGCGGTCATTTCAACATGAAGGTCTCCAGCATAGACTGTCGACGCCTGAGGAAGATCATACGGAAGGAGTGTGGAAGTTGTCTTATTGTGGACTGTAGACCGTATTTCTCGTTCTCGAGTTCGAGTATCAGAGGCTCCGTTAATGTGAACTTGAATTCAGTGGTGGTCCGGAGGTCCCGCGGCGGTCCGGTGCCTCTCCAGTTCGTCATCCCCGACGAGAAAGCGCTGTTTCGGCTCCGGGAGGGCAGCATCTCCGCGGTCGTGGCTCTGGATGACCGCACACCTCATTTACAAAAACTGAAAAAAGACAGTATTGCTCAGATTGTCATTAATAGTTTGTCGCACTTGGCGAGTAGTGCGAGCATCTGCTTCCTAAAAGGTGAGTAAAGATCGTTTTGTTGAAAGTTTTCTTTAAAGGAAGCGTTAAAATATTTTAAGCTGTCATGTTTAAGTTTAGGACGACGATTTCAAGATAAAGCAAACTAAATAATTTGATGTTTATTGAATTCGATAGTTTGAATGTATAAATTTATACCAATTAAAAACTATTTAGACTAATGATGTTTTAGAACTAAATAAAGAAATGTGTGTGCGTGTGTGTGTATTACAAAGTGATAGCGATTTGTATTTTTGTATTTAATGCATTTTACAATGTAATAGCGATTAATTAAGAATAATAAAATCATATGATAAAATTATATACACACACACACACAGCGAATTGTATTTTATTATAATAAAATAATGGAATATAATAAAAATGAACAAACAAAAATGTAAAGTATATATATTTATACAAATTTAATGCATTTTACAGTGTAATAGTGTTTTTTTGTAATAAAAAATAGTTAAATCATGTAATAAAAATTATATATATATATATATATATATATATATATATATATATATATATATATATATATATATAATGCACTTTATAATGTAATAGCGATTTTATTGTGATAAGGAATAATAAAGTCATATAATAAAAAAATTCAATAACATTATAGTTATGAATATATTCATATCAATTTAGTGCATTTTACAGTGTAATAGCGATTTTTTTGTTATAAAAAATAGTAATATATATATATATATATCCGTAATAGCCAAAAATAGCAATGTAATAGCAAATTGTATTTTATTATACTATAAATAATAAAATAATATAATAAAAAAGAAACAAAAATGTAAAACTATATATATTAATAAGTAATATATAAAATATATAAAACAAGTATTTTACAATGTAACAGCGATTTTATTGAAATAAAGAATGATAGAATAATATAATAAAAATAATAATTATATCTATATCTATATATCTAATAGTAAAAAATAGCTACGTAATTGTACTGTAATAAAATAATATAAAAAAAAGAACGAACAAAAATGTAAAACTATATATATAAATATATATATATATATATATATATATATATATATATATATTACTGTAATAAAGAATAATTAAATCATATAATGAAATAATATTTAATAGCCAATTTTAATAGCAAATTGTATTTTATTATAATAACAAAGAAACCAAAAATATATATTTTAATGTCTATAAATATATATATATATATATTCAACTTAATGCATTTTTACTATGTAATACCGATTTTATTGTAACAAAGAATAATAAAATCATGTAATAAAAAATATTGATTAAATATATATATATATATATATATATATATATATATATATATACATATATAGCTTAAGTATTTAGTTTGGCGGAGCAGATATTTGTCTGGTTTTCAAAAGATAAATTGTGTTTGTGCGTCAAAGGATGGATGAGTCAGAAAGGGAAGTATGAGAACCATCACAGTAATATTTATAGCTGTACTATATCATATTATTACTCCTCTCAATGATAACAGTGCGTTCAAATCTACAGGGATTTTTAAAATGACATTTGGAGTTTAACTAGGACATTTCGATGAATTTTCCAGACAACTCTCCCCTGTTGGTGGGATTTTCTTCTTTGTCTCTCATGCTCTGATCTGCTCTGAACTTCTACACGTGAAGTTCTTGATAAGCTGAACGACTCAACAATCCTTGACGAGTCATAACAACGGCGCATTTTGTCATTCCAGGAGGCTACGAGAACTTCCACTCCCATTACCCCGAGCTTTGCACTGAAACCAAGTCTGTGGACCTGAGTGAAGACAAAAGCGAAAGAGGTGTCAGCAGTCACTGTGACAAACTGGGTTCTCACCACAAACCAGACTATGATCAGGTAAGAGAGAAGAAAGCGAGCTGCTGTTTCCTCATTTCAACCCACTTCCACCGAAACCACTTCCTTTCAACTGTAGGAGTTTCTGCATCAACTCCCACTCAAACATGAGTCGAAATACAGAGGAAAGACCATGTGGTTAAAGATACTACTCCATACTTTTACATACTGTATATGTATAACCCAAACATCCATCTACCCAAACCAAAAACCCCCCTTTACAAGTCTTCAAAGACATCCAACGGACATCTGAGGTCCTTTTAATGTTTGACCTTTGGTCTGCCATTCAGTTTTTATGATAAGGTCAAACAGGGCCTGTGTACACCACCTGTTTGACTCTGGGTGGTGAATCTGTCGTGAGAGTTTCAGTTGTGATATCTGTTTGTTGTTGATTTTCAGGGACGGCCAGTGGAAATCTTGCCTTTCCTATACCTGGGCAGTGCCTATCATGCCTGTAGACAGGACTATCTCAGTGACCTCCGCATTACAGCGCTGCTGAACGTCTCACGCAGGGACTCGCGGCCCGCCAAAGGACAGTATGACTACAAATGGATCCCGGTGGAGGACAGTCACACGGCAGATATCAGCTCACACTTCCAGGAGGCTATTGATTTTATTGGTAAATATTGTATATGTACACTATAATTTTGTGTGTGTGTGTGTGTGTGTGTATAATTGACTTTTTATTTATTTATTTATTTAATTCCTTTTACCTTTTATTTTAATGACTATTTCAATTGTAATGTAATTTAAATATGTAACATAATGTTATTATTTAATTAAAGAATTTTAACAACAATCTAAATAATTTAAAACAATCATTTTAAAAATAATTTAAATAATTTAAAACAATAATTTTTGGTTATTTAATTATTATAATTACTTTATTTCAAATTGACAGCAGTTTTTTTATTTATCGCCATTTTTATTTAATGCAGTTTTTAATTATTTTACAATTTTATTACTTTATTTTTGTATTATTATTATTTATTTATTTGAAAAACTGTTTTTGAAGTTAAAGCAATTTTTATTGTTAAAAATGTTTCGAAAAACAATTAATTTATTTTATTTAACAGTATTTTAATGACTTTAATTTTTTTTAAATATGTAATATAATGTTTTTTTATTTCATTTAATGTTTTATTAAATATTTATTTAATTTTTGTTTATTTTTAAAAATTAAAGATTAAAGTTTTAATTATTGAATTTTTATAATTACTGTTATTTTTTTGTCTTCTTTTATATATATATATAGACGGTTTTAATTATTTAATTATTATAATTACTGTTATTAGTATTTCTTTTTTTTTTTGTATTATTATTATTATTATTATTATTATTTATTGTTTAAAAATGTTTACAAAATAATACATTTTTAACACAGCATTTTAATGACTATTTAATTTTTAATTTTGTAATTTAAAAATGTAATATAATTGTTTATTTAATTTAATATTTTGTTAAATATTTCTTTAATTTTGTTTTTATTTTTAATAATTATTTTTTATTTAAAGAGAAAAGTTATAATTATTTAATTATTATAATTACTGTTATTAGTTTTTCTTTTTAAAATTAACAGTTTACCAGTTTGGGAAAAAAAAAAAAAAAAATATATATATATATATATATATATATATATATATATATAATTACTGAATGTGGTTTTTAATTATTTAACTTTTTTATTAAATTATTTTTGTATTATTATTATCATCATTATTTATTTCAAGCATTTTTAATTTAAATTTAAAGCCATTTTTATTCAATAAAAAATAATAATTTATAATTTATTTTTTATTTAACACGCTTGACTAGTCTGAGCACCTCAAAGCCTCACTTTTGGTTGTGGTCAAAACTGATACGCTATTACCACTTTCAATTGGTTTTCATTAAGAATAAGAAGTCTTAGCTCTCAACCTCTTCACTGTTACGTAAACTTCACCCGTATGTCTAAAACCATTTCCAGAACTGAGCACAAACCTATAGATAGTGGAGCTTATTTCAGGCCGCTTTAAAATAAGACTTCCTCTGCTTTACTAACACACAATTTCCATAATCTGACTGGACGGCACCTTTATTTACACCTATAAATCCCAGGATACACGTTCCCTGGGAAATGCAACTAATACCATCTCCTACTGACAAGAAAAATGACACATATAGATAAAGACAGATAAACGAACATGCCGCTGTGACTCACGGTTTAGGCTAATCCAAGATCTTGCGTACCATAGGCGTGGCCAGTGTGTCAGTGGATGAGTCGATGATTAGTGGCGTTAGGTGTGTTTGTGGCCATGAATGGACTGTTATGTGTTTTGTAGGTTGTTCACATGCTTCTTTATCAGGTGAATGTGTTTACACAATGATCCGACAGCTATTTTAAGGCTATTTATAGGCGATTTGAAGAAAGCTTGTCAAAACAAGTCCAGGTTTAGGCCATATTTCACCTTAAAGACTTCACATATGGGCTGTATTCATATTTCAGCTCCTCTAAAATATGTCAGAGTTTTGACTCGCATATCCCACATTTCATTCGATTATACCCAAGTTTCATTTACATTTCTCTGAATATAGACAGTGTTATGTAAGAGGCCGTGAGGCAATTTGGTCTCCCGCAGGAAAAGCGATAGCAGTGAAGTGAAAGAATAATCCATCGAAAGCTTCGCCTAATGAGTGTGTGGTAATATTTAGGCGCATTAGCGAGTGTGATAGTCATTATGACGCCCACAGCTCGGCCCCGCTCCGCTCCAGATGGGCTTCAGGCGTGATTCACACCAGCAGGTTTTGTTTTAAAAAGACCAGCAGTGAGGGATCTCGCTCGAACACACTCGGTGTGTGCGTCGTGCGGAGATACGAGGCTGGAATCTGCTTAGCTGTATTGAATTAGACAGGAATACGCAATCGGAGCTTTCCATAATGGCGCGAGTGTGTGAATTTATGGATTTCTGCGTCAGAACTTTCGGGTGGAAATCAAATTGATGTGACATTATGATAAAAAAGGGTCAGGGAGGAAATGAATTAGCTCAGCGATAATGGACAGAGGATATCAGAAGAACTGTGAAAGATAACCTTGATTATGTTTCTCTTGTTCCATCTCACAACTCTATAATGCCATTTTATGGCATTTTTTACACATTGCAATGTTAGGTTAAAAATGTTATCCACCTTACTCTTCAACACAGAAGTAATACGGGCGAGACTTCCGGTACATTATCTGTTATAGGGAAATAACGAGAAGAATAACAACGTGCAGTAAACGATAAAACTGTTTGCATTACGAACCAGTGTGTTCATTAAAATAACATGGTAGGACTGACCAATTTGCAATATCAAGCAGCAAAACAAGCTGTTTTGTACAGATAAAAATAGCTGGATGTGGATGAGATCATTAGAGTACGAGAAATACTATTTCAGTCTTTCTATTCTAAATTGAACATTTAATTCGGTATTTTTTAAAATTCACTGTCAATTTCTAAGTGAACAATGTTTTAAAGTAAATCCTACACATACTTTTTCAGTGATTTCCCTCAAAAGTCTGAACATTTTAGTGTGTAGTGTTGTAGTGTTTTCAAAATATTGCTTTGTTTGTTTGAAGATTCTACCAGTCCAGCATAGCAACACTGGCTCAGCCAATGGTGTGAACTGGGGGCGTGGCTATTTAGTTTGACTGGCCAATAGCAGATGAGAGGTGTTTTTTTGTGACCCTGGACCACAAAACCATTCTTAAGTTGCTGGGGTATATTTGTAGCAATAGCCAAAAATACATTGTATGGGTCAAAATTATTGATTTTTTTTAATGCCAAAAATCATTAGGAAATTATGTAAAGATCATGTTTCATGGAGTTATTTTGTAAAATTCCTATTGTAAATATAGCAAAATTTAATTTTTGCTTAGCAATATGCATTATTAAGAACTTATTTTAGACAACTTTTAATTTTCTCAATATTTTGATTTTTTTGCACCCTCAGATTCCATATATTCAAATAGTTGAATCTCAGCCTAATATTGTCCTAACAAACCATACATCAACAGAAAGCTTATTTATTCAGCTTTCAGATGATTTATAAAGCTCAGTTTTGAAAAATGTGTGTGGTCCATGGTCACATTTTGTCTGGTGCTGCTACTTCGCCTTTTATTCTTTCTCTCTTTCTTTCTTTCTTTTCCATGTGCTTTATAAATAAAGTCTGGATTGAAGTTTGACTTAAAGGAGAAGTCCACTTCCAGAACAAAAATTTACAGATAATTTACTCACACCCTTGTCATCCAAGATGTTCAAATCTTTCTTTCTTCAGTCGATAAGAAATTATGTTTTTTGAGTAAAACATTTCAGGCTTTCTCTCCATATAGTGGATTTCTATGGTGCCCCGACTTTGAACTCCCAAAATACAGTTTCAGTTCAGCTTCAAATGGCTCTAAACGATCCCAGCTGAGGAAAAAGAGTCTTAACGGTCATTGCACATTGAAAATTTTCATATGTGTTTTTTTCAGGATTTTTTTCATATTTGTCATTCTTTCCTATCAAAATGCTTGATACAGATGCGAAAACGCAGAAAAACGAACCTGTTTCAATTTTTTTTATGATGGACGAAAGTTTTTATTGACACAACGTGAGGTTGTATTTATTTTTTAACGTGTGACAAATTCAGATGAGAATTTCGGTGTGCAAAGACCTTTATTACATTCATTTTCAAAACAAAAACAAAACAAAACAATTTATATACTTTTAAACCTCAACGCTCGTCGTGACTAGGTCTGCGTAAACTCTTGTGTTTTTTTTCTGGTTCAAGACAGTTGTCGCAAAATTCCCATCTCATTTTCTTCCCCAGCTTCAAAATCATCCTACATTGCTGCAGAAGTACCAACCCAATGTTTACAAAGCGATTTAATTAAAATTCCTCAATGGTCGTGTAAATCAACACTCTTTTTATCTCAGCTTGTGCTGACTTGGTGCATGTCTCTTTAAATGCTAATGAACTCTGTTCAAAATGGCGGAAAATATGCTAATACGGGACAGTCCGTCAGCGGTTGTAGGCGGGGCCTGAGCAATATGACATCATACTGCTTAGAAAATCAAAACGGCTTGATAACTGAGACTGTTTTTTCTCTTTACAGAACGTGTAAAAGACAAGGGAGGAAAAGTGCTGGTCCACTGCGAGGCTGGAATCTCTCGTTCTCCCACCATCTGCATGGCGTACATCATGAAGACCCAACGGTTGCGCTTGGAGCAGGCCTTTGACGTCATCCGACAGCGGCGAGCCATCATCTCGCCCAATTTCAGCTTCATGGGTCAACTACTGCAGTTCGAGTCGGAGGTGGTTTCTTCCACGCCTCCATCCGTCACTCCTGCCGCTCAGGAGACGCCCACCTTCTTTAGTGGCGATTTCACACTGGAAACCGAGAACTTCGAGTCCTCGGTTTTCACCTTCCCTACCTCCTTCCTGACACCAATGCCCATCCAGCCGTCGGTTCACCAGTTCAAACTGAGTCCAATAACTGCGCTGCCTTAAAATGGCTGCCTGACTCGTCGCAGTCTCAGTGTACTTGAAAAATAAAGGACGGGTGAACGGAACAAAGCAATGGACTATCACAGGGAATAAAAATACTTTTGTTTTCATATTTCAAAAACAAAACAAACAAAAAACAAAACAAAAAAAAACATGGAAGACAGTGTTTGCTTTTCGATTTTGTTTGCCTTAGAGAAAACAACTGCACAATGAATACACTGCAATACCTGCCTTAGCTCGATGATGTTCTGCCTATAACAGCGCCTAGCTGGGCAAATTAAATTATTATTTTTTTTAAACTGTTTCTTTTTTATGAATTGTGGATCTGTTAATAAACGTTTTTACAGAAATGTAAAATGTGTTCACTGTGTCAGTTTATTATCAACAGGTGCTATGTTTTATGGTTTTCTAACACATTCTGCAGACAAAAAATACTTTAGTCAACAATAATTCACTAAAAGGAGTAATGTACTAACCCATGCCTTTGTTATTATGCTGACAGACTGTAAACATTTGCCCTCACAAAAAATTCTAAGGAGTTTTGGCCACAGTAAAAAGACACAACAGTGACCTCTGCTGTGACAAATACTCCAGAAGTACTATAATATACTTCAGAGTGACACATACCTAAGCCTTTTTTCACACCACAAGCAAAAGCAACTTGAATTAATTTTGGCGCCCAATTTCAAATTCAAACTATAGGCACATAGAATGTAGAGTTTTGGCGCACCAAGCACTGAAAGTGCAATATGAAAATATTAATAAACAAAATAATTAGCAGTAAAAGCTTTTATAAAGCAATATTAAAATAACAGAGCAAAATACTCATTCTTTGGAATGAATAAATGTGTGTTGAACTAAATCCATTAGTAATCAGTTTGTGTTTAGTTTTGCATGTATTAATTACCATTAAATGGTAATTAATATATGCAAAACTAGATTTGGATATAGATTTAATGAGGATCAGGTTCGTGGTAATTATAAAATAATGATAACCATTTTATAATTTATGGACATTATCCCTAGTGTTGGGGGTAATGCATTTCCAATTACTTTTTCTTGAAAAAGTAAAGTAAGAGATTAATTTTAATATTAACTAAAAGTTTTACATTTTAATTTAATTAAAATTACTTCTGTTGTACTTGCATTAAATACTGTATAGACTATAGAACAATTCTTTAGAACACATTAGTGAATTTAACATAAAAATTGAACGTCTAATTATAAAATCCCCATATTTGGCTCAGTTATGCAATTTTCCATTATTTATTTGAAAGAATTAAAAAAAGCAGTATCATGTGTCTCTTTTAGTGCTGTCAAACGATTAATCACATCCAAAAAAAAAGTTTTTGTTTACATAATACGTGTGTGTACTGTATATATTTATTATGTATATACACATACACAAACATGCATGCATATATTTAAAAAAAAGTTGTTTACATATTGAATATATTTATATATAAATTATATAAGTATAAATATATGTACATAAACACGTAAATATTTTCAAAATATATACTATATGTGTGTGTGTGTGTTTATATATACATAATAAATATACTCAGTACACACATATATTATGTAAACAGAAACTTTTATTTTGAATGCGATTAGGGCTGTCAAACGATTAATCGCATACAAAATAAAAGTTTGAGTTTGCCTCACATATATGTGTGTGTACTGATTAATTATTATGTATATATAAATACACACAAATTAATGTATATATTTAAGAAAAATATGTTATTTATGCACAAAATATTTGTATTTATATATAATATAAATTATATAAAAATGATAATAAATACATACACTTATTGTAAATATTTCCTTAATATATACATGAATGTGTTTGTATTTATATATACATAATAATTACACACAGTACACACACACATACATTAGGCAAACTCAAACTTTTATTTTGTATGCGATTAGGCGTGATTAATTGTTTAACAGCCCTAAATGCGATTAATCGCGATTAATCGCTTGACAGCACCATCGAGGTTGATTGAGGATTTAGAAAGTAATAAATAAAATGCAATACTTTAAGAGAGAGTAATTAGTACAGTAATCTAATTGCACTGCAGAAGATTAGTATGTTATTAAATATCCGACGCTGCTAACCCATTTATGTAATTAATTAATTAATTAATTAATTTATTTATTTTCTGTATAGCCTGCAGTTCGGTTTGCAGAAAGTGTGACTAAAAAATGTGATAATGATATTTACTGTATTCATATACTGTATTTAACCTATATATTGCCCAACCCTTGCGAAAACTAACCATGGTTTTACTATAGTAACAGTAGTAACTGTTTTTAACATGTCTTTGTTTGTTTGTTTGTTTTTTTTTGGCGGGGGGGTGGGGGGGGTGGTATTGATTACCATTTGTATAACCATAGTTTAAAACAAATACCATGGTTATATTATGGTTAGTGTACCAAAGCCATGGTTAATTTCCTGTTTTTTTTTTTTTTTTAAGAAAACCATACTATTTCGTAAGGGAACGTTCGTGAGCATAACATGCTTTCCTCAAGTGTTTATTCTATAGAGCAGCTGTGTCTTGGCGCCCAATCTCTACCTCGAGCGACTAAACCAACTTTAAAGAAATAGGGGTAGCGTTTCGAATGAAATAGATATGAAACTAATGAAAAAGCAAGGAGCCCGTTAAACATTTAATTATTAACACATGAAATTAAGTTATCTTGATATATGATGTTCGTGTGCTCCATTTACTGTTCCGTTAGACATGCATAGTACACGATAATTATAAGCCCCCCTAAAAAGTGAAGTAGTCTCGTCCGCTCGTCCCGCCTCTGTCGCCATTTTGACTGTTATGTCTGTTTCGTGAGGGGAGGGAAAGTAAAATTTGATCGTACAGAAGAGTAAATATTGGACAAATTTATTAGGTGTGCAGATATATTTATCTTCACGTAACCCTTCTTCTCTTTGAGGAGGAGGGTGTTTAATTCGGCTTTGTTCGGCTGGTTTCTGAGGAGAGTTTTGTGCATAAGCCGCCATGTACATTAAACAGGTAAGTGGCTGAGATGCGACTCACGCTGCGTGTGAAATTATGATTCATATGTTGAATTATGCGATATAGCTACTTAATAAGATATCTTAACTGACAAATGTGCACAAAACGTATTTTTCTTCATTCTTGAGCATGTTGGGGTGTAAGTTTTGACGAGTGCATGGCCTTCAATGAAGTTAGCATTAGCTTTAGCATTAGCTGTCAAAACCCCCAAAACATTGGAATAAAATTAATTATGCCATATGTATAGTAAACATTAACTACTGAAGTTAGCTTTGATTTACCGCTGCTGTTAAAATGTGAGCTCATTACTATTATATATAATAAATTTATAACGTTAGTTAATACTAGCGAGTTATGTATAATGTAAATAATTCATAATGTGTTGTTATACATACACAGACATATCTTTGCAAGTGTTTGTTTGCATTATACACTTATTTGAAAGTATACTTTACTTTAAGCATATTTGGATGAAGAGCATTATGACAGGTTGTTTTTCTATAACAGTATATTGAAGTTATATTTAATACGGTATTTTGTGTAATGTGTGTTTCAGGTTATTATTCAGGGCTTTCGCAGCTACAGAGATCAGACTGTGGTCGATCCCTTCAGCTCCAAACACAATGTTATAGGTAAGTCTGTCCCACTCCTGCATTTTCATCATTTGTCACATACAAAACCATAACTTACATGATATGTAGCGAAATGCTTTTTATGACCACAGTTGCATAAAAAAATAGAAAAGTTAGAAGTTAAAGAATTAAACTAGGCTATAGGAATAAAAAAAAAGAAAATATAATAAAAAATAATATAATATAAAATAATATACTAAAATAAAGTAAGAAGCTAGATTGGAAATATATTTAAAAAGTTTTACAACTTAAAAAGTACAAAAAGAGTATATAAATGGCAATAGAAATGGAGTATGGTAAATCATAAATATTGATATATTGATATTGATATAACTTTATTGTCAAACTTTTAAGTCTGAAATTTTTCTTGCATAACAGTATGTTTGTTGCACACTCTTAAAACAAACAATTCACAAACAGAAAACAGAAACACAATAAATACAATATAATGCAAAAAAAAATCCTGTCATTTTATATTTTATATATATATATATATATATATATATATATATATATATATATATGTGTGTATATATGTGTGTGTTTATGTATATATATATATATATATATATATATATATATATATATATATATATATATATATATATATATATATATAAAATTAAAGATTTTTAATTTTTTTTTTTTTTTTTTTACAGTTGGAAGAAATGGATCAGGAAAGAGTAACTTCTTCTATGGTAAGTAAACTTATTATTATTATTATTATTATTATTATTATTATTATTAAAAAGTAATTTAATACATTAAAAGACTGATATGTGGGTGAATAGTTTGTGATGATAATTAGTTTTTTTTCCCCATCAGCTATACAATTTGTACTCAGTGATGAGTTCAGTCATCTTCGTCCAGAGCAGCGTCTGGCTCTGCTTCACGTGAGTTATTTTATTTTACTATTTTATTTATATCCTATTTCAGTAATTTAAAACAGTTATGGAATTGAGTTTAAGTGTGATTATTTTATTTATTTATTTATTTTCATGAATAGTTTCTTGTTTTGTATTTTTATTTTTCATTTATTTCTTATACATTTTTTTTTTTAATTATTACTATTTTTTTAATGTGTATATGGGTGATTAGTCCAAACTGCTGTCCCACAACCAATAAACACATTTAAATGGCATTTAAAGAAGTCCACTTCCAAAACAAAGATTCACATATAATTTACTCACCCCATTGTCATCCAAGATGTTCATGTTTTTCTTTCTTCAGTCGTAAAGAAATTGTTTTGTTTTTTTGAGGAAAACATTTCAGCATTTTTCTCCATATAATGTACTGATATGGTGCCCCGATTTTGAACTTCCAAAATTCAGTTTAAATGCGGCTTCAAACGATCCCAGCCAAGGAAGGAGGGTCTTATCTAGCGAAACGTTTGGTTATTTTAATTAAAAAAAAATACTGAACTCTGTGTATTCTGGCTTAAGACAGTTAGGGTATGTCGAAAAACTCTGATCGTATTTTCTCCCTCAACTTCAAAAATCATTTCAAAATCATCCTACATCACTGCAGAAGTATCGACCCAGTCTTTGCAAAGTAAACATGCAAAGAAGATCAAACACCCTTAACAAAAAAGTAAAACAGCGATATAGGATGATTTCGAAGTTGAAGGAGAAGTTGAAAAGTTTTTCGACATACCCTAACGGTCTACCCTAACTTGAACCGGAAAAAAACAGTTCAGGCAGAGTAAGACAAGATGATTGTTTGGCATTAAAAAGTATATAAATTGTATTATTTTTATGAAAATAACTTTTATGAAGTTCAAAATCGGGGCACCATATCAGTCCATTACATGTAGAGAAATGCTGAAATGTTTTCCTCCAAAAAACATAATTTCTTTATGACTGAAGAAAGAAAGACATGAACATCTTGGATGACAAGGGGGCGAGTAAATTATATGTGAATCTTTATTTTGGAAGTGGACTTCTCTTTTAAGTACACATTTTTTCTACATTTTTTTGGGGGGAGTTTTTGCATAACATTTAGTTTTTATATGTGCACAGCTGTTCAGAACTATGCTAGCTAACCATGTGCTGATTAGCGTCTTTGAGCTAGGTTCAAAAGTATTTAAAATTGTCATGATCAAAACATTTGGTGAAGTTTTGGTAGTGAAATGTTTGTTTGTTTTTTGGGGGTGTTATACCATAAAATTGTCACTACTGAAACAATCATGACTGAAACATGTCATTGTTTCAGTAGTGACAAAAATGTGCACATAATCCTTTATTTGAAGAAAATATACAGTTTTAGCAGAAAATATGCAGATTTTGTTGTTTTATTATGCGGGTTAATTCTGTAGTGTGATGTGGTCGCTAGCAAAACATTACTGTCACTCCCGAAACATGAGATGTTTTGTCAAAAATAAAGTATACTGAATTATCAGCTAAGATGTTATGATAGTGTTTAGTTCAATTTATAGTCAAACTAATGAAAGCTTAACTTTGAAATCAGTATGATCTACTTTTTGCCTTTTACAAAGAAAAACTGGATGCAAAATACAACAAATCTCATAAATTACACATAAAATATATAAAATATATATTTACAATGTAGATGTAAGGAAAATAGGTCAATATAACTCTTCTTATTAAATTATATATTACTGTGTTTCGATAGTGACAAATTTGGAGAGAGGACAAATATTCCAAACCTTCCTGAAAATAAAATGAGAATTGACAGCATAAATACTAGAAATTTACATACACACAAAATTTGTGAAAAAAGACACATTTCCAACTCTGACTTTAAACCAGTTCTGTAGAATGGCCTATATAAAATAATTTTCACTAACCATGCTAAACCACGTACTTTCCTGTAATTTTCAGGAAGGCACTGGCCCTCGAGTCATTTCAGCCTTTGTGGAAATTATATTTGACAACTCTGACAACAGGCTGCCGGTAAGCAATTTGTCCTAAATGTTGACAAATATGTTAAAGTAAAGATGAGTGAGTAACATTTCCTGATTTTTTCTTAGATTGATAAAGAGGAGGTGTCTCTGCGCCGTGTCATTGGCGCAAAAAAAGACCAGTATTTCTTGGACAAAAAGATGGTCACGTAAGTTTATTTCCCGTAACACTAATATCAGAAGAGCTTTGACTGCTTACAGCTGTAGCTGAATGCACTGTGTTCTGTTTTCTTTAGTAAGAACGACGTGATGAACCTTTTGGAGAGTGCTGGTTTCTCACGCAGCAACCCTTACTATATCGTCAAGCAGGGAAAGGTAGGCTAGTAACATTAATGCTTGTTTACAAACAAGTTTCTTTCTTCGGTTGAAAATAAATGAAGGTTTTTGAGGAAAACATTCCAGGGCTTTTCTCCATGTAGTGGACTTGGTGGGTTGAAAGTCCAAATTGCAGTTTCAATGAAGCTTCATAGGGCTCTACATGATCCCAGCCGAGGAGTAATGGTCTTATTTAGCAAAACAATCAGTCATTTTCTAAAAATAATCAAAATTGATGTACTTTTTAACCATAAATGCACATTTTGCACTAGCTCGACGTCGGAAAAGTCATGCATGTTAGTGTTAATAAAGCGAATGTGCAAAGAAAGTCAAACCAGGGATGTGATTTTATTTTATTTTTTCCTCCGTATGAATGTCGATTTCTGTATTTTCTGACCTCTGAGGCACAACCAATGTGATTTGCGTATTCTTTTTTTTTTTTTTTTTCCTTTTTTTTTTCCCCCTTTGTTTTTTGAAGGGGAGTTACTGCATGATGAATGAAATTACACAAATGGCCTTAAGCAATTAACTAAATAAACTGCAAAAAGATTTTCTAAAACATCATGGATGGAAAATTCTGCATCACATGAATAACATTACATTTTATAATGTGTTGAAAATGAAAATTGAATTTTTGTTTTAATTTGTTAAAACAAAGTTTCCAAACTTTTGGCGGGTACATTAATAATAAGAATAATTCTATTAATCCTTTATTATATTATATTATAGTATAGTATATTATATTGTTATCATGATTATTAAATGCTGCTTTTTATTTTTTACAGGACAATAGTATGTATTATTGCAATATAAGATATATCTTTTAATGTGCTAAACTATATGCTTTTAATAAGTGATCAGATGCCTGAAAATGAGATGTTGAGTTTTTCGCCCTACTCTACCTTTTTGAGCCAAAGTACACAGACAAAGGACTAACCATTCGTGACCTTTCCAACGTGATTACCTAATGCGTGAAGTCCAGGTAGTGCAAGATGTGCATTTGTGGTTTAAAAATATATAAATTTATATATATTTTTTTTTTTTAGAAAATGACTTATCGCTAGATAGATAAGATTCTTATTCCTTGGCTAGGATCGTGTAGAGCACTTTTAAGCTCTCTTGAAGCTGCAGTTTGGACCTTTATCCTCCTGATCCGCATTGAAGTCCACTACACGGAGAAAAATACTGGAATGTTTTTCTCAAACCTTCTTTTCGACTGAAGAAAAACAGACATGAACATCTTGGATGACATGGGGATGAGTAAATCATCAGGAGAATTTTTATTCTGGAAGTGAACTAATCCTTTAACACATTCTCAATGAGTTTGTTCACTTTCTTACTCTCATTTCATTGTCTCAAACATGAAAACAGATCAATCAGATGGCAACAGCGCCTGACTCTCAGCGTCTGAAGCTGCTCAGAGAGGTGGCTGGCACCAGAGTCTACGATGAGCGCAAAGAGGAGAGTATTTCGCTCATGAAAGAGACAGGTAGGATATATTTCTGTTCAAATGTGTCAAGTAAAAAAGCCATTTATTATTAACTGCTAAAGCAGTGCCGGAAACACCGCAGTCAGTGCTTTACTGTTGTGTTTTATGGTGGAGGGTTCATGACGTGCAGTTTGTTCTTGTGCGTATGTGTGCAGAGGGAAAGCGAGAGAAGATTAATGAGCTGCTAAAGTACATCGAGGAACGTCTGCACACTCTGGAGGACGAGAAAGAGGAACTGGCTCAGTACCAGAAGTGGGACAAAATGAGAAGAGCGCTGGAGTACACCATCTACAACCAGGAGCTCAACGAGACCCGGGCCAAACTGGACGAGGTACACACAGCAATTCGTACTTGTCACTAGCTTCTCAATCTAATTCGGTCATAACAGTAAATTATATTAGCATTCAGCACTGTGTAATGCTTTGTTGCTGATGATTTAAGGATTGTGTGATTGTCTCCTCTAGTTGTCCAGTAAGAGAGAGACCTGTGGAGACAAATCGAGACAACTGCGAGACGCTCAACAAGATGCTCGAGACAAAGTGGAGGTAAACTGAGCTCTTCAGTGCTTTCTTGTTTTGGGAAAGTGCTAAAAACACAATGTCCAAGCGACTGTCTGACAGCCTGACATCATGGTGAAACATTTTGCGTGGGAATTTGTCACATTTTCTTCTAAAATGTAAAAAATCCGGTTTATTACACTTTATTTGTAACAAGCTTGTGCAGTCACACATCGGCACATAACAAAAACCTTTTATGTTTTTCATTTTAGATTAACATGCACTGATGAATCAAGCACAGTGACCATGAACATTCATTTTAAAAGAGATTAGTTTTATTTCAAGTTCACTTCTCATCCAGTGTGTCTAGGAAATTGGGCCTACAAACTCAGAATAAAGTATTATCCACCAAAATCCAGCCATTTGTAAATTTTATGCGTCTGGCTTCCGGTCTCATCTGCGTCTAGATATTTTTAGCTCTACAAAACAGCTTGTTTTGTTGCTTGATATTGCAAATTGGTGTGTCATACCGTATTATTTTTATATTTACTAATTTGTAGGCAAACAGTTTTACCGTTTACTGCATGCTGTTATTCTTTTCGTTATTTCTTGTTATTATTATTTTATTTTTGTCTTTATTTCCCAAATTCAGTTTTATTTTTACCAAATTCTGTTTTCCATTAATTTTCTGGGTTCCATTTTAATGGTTTCATTTAAATTTTAATGATTAAAAGCATCTCTAATTAATTGATTTTATTTAAAAAAATTATATATTATAACTTTCTTTCTTTTTTTTTGTCCCCCAAATTCAGTTTTTCTTTAATTTTCTTTGTTCCATTTTAATGGTTTCATTACATTTTAATAATTAAAAGCATCTCTAATTAATTTTATTTAAAAAAAAAAAATCTATTATTTTTATTTTCTTTCTTTCTTTTTTCCTTAAATTCAGTAGTATTTTGTACCAAAATATTGTTTTCCATTAATTTTCTGGGTGCCAATTTAATGGTTTAATTAAATTTTAATAACTTAATAAAAAACTTCTCCAATTAATTGATTTTATTAAATTATTTATTATGATTTTCTTTCTTTCTGTTTCCCAAAATTCAGTTTTATTTTTGACCAAATTCAGTTTTTCCTTAATTTTCTGGGTTCCATTTTAATGGTTTCATTAAGCTTTAATAATTAAAACCATCTCTAATTCATTAATTTTATTAAACAATCATTTATTATTATTACTATTTTATTTGTTTTTTTATTACCCAAATTCAGTTTTATTTTAACCAAAATCTGTTTTCCATTTATTTTCTGGGTTCCATTTTAATGGTTTAATTACATTGTAATATTATTATTATTATTATTGTCTTTCTTTCTTTTTTCCCACAAATTCAGTTTTATTTTTTTACCAAATTCTGTTTAAATTAATCTGGAGTCAATTTTAATAGTTTCAGTAAATTTTAATAATCAAAAGTATATTTTAATTAATTGATTTTTCTTACAAAAAAAAAAAAAAAAAAATATATATATATATATATATATTTTTTTTTTTATTTTTTTTTTTTTTCTTTTCAGAAATACTGTGTGTATTTGTTTTTCTGATAAATAAGTTCTGGTAAATAATTATTCTGGTAAATATTCCTTAAAAATAATGTTTTGATAATTATATAATAGTAGTAGTAGTGGTAGTAGTAGTAATGCTATGATAATATTAAATAATGTATTTCTTTCACAGTTTCTTTAAGTTAAACCAAACTTTTTTTTGACAGGTTGCAGTGAAGACCTGTATGTTTCTGTTTGTGTATGAAATGAAGTTAGTTTTTCCTTAAAAAAAATAAACAAAAAAAAATGGTAAAATGTTCAGAGATTGTTTGTGTTCATGTACTCCTATAGTGAGGCTGAAAACATAGGAAATCATAGGACCCTATAATTAGCCAATTACTTAATTAATCGTCAGAACCAAAATAATATTTATTGACAGCTCTTGTCCATATCGCATTTTGATTTAAGTGTACTGGCCTACTTTTGATTTATTGATTCCAAAATTTAGCAAATTCCATGACATTCCGAGTTATACAGTAAATTCCATTATTATGAATGGATTCTGCGATTCCATTTAAGTTTTCCACATCGTAGAAAATCATAGGGCCCCATAATTATTTGATTATTCAGCATTATTCAGTTTTATGACTGGATTCTGCAATTCCGTCCACATTTTAAAATCATAGGCCCCTAGTATTGAAATGTGAAGACCTACTAAGAATCTGCCTTCACACGTCATACTACAGCTTACATTGTGTAATCTTATCTAACCTCAGTCTCTCTGTGTCTCTGTAGGAGACGGAGCGTGTGGTGAGGGAGCTGAAGTCTCGAATCTCCGCCATGAAGGAGGAGAAAGAACAGCTGAGCGCCGAGCGACAGGAGCAGATCAAACAGAGGACCAAACTGGAGCTCAAAGCCAAAGATCTGCAGGACGAGCTGGCAGGAAACAGCGAACAGAGGGTACGACTAGCAGACGCACACGCGCTAACACATGCACGCGCTACAGGCACACATATGCACTCCACACACACATTTAGAAGAAAATGTGTTTCCATCTTGGAAGAGAGAAAGTTAGTGTTTGGGGAAAAAAACTTTTTTAATTTCGTTAGATTTGAAGGTGATACCGTTTTTGTGTTTTCCCAGACTTCATTTATATTATTAAAAATGTGGTAAAAACTGTAATATTGTGAAATAATTTTACAATTTAAAAGAGCTGATTTCTATTTTAATGTATTTTAAAATATAATTTATTCCTGTGATGCAAAGCTGAATTTTCAGCGTCATTACTCCAGTCTTTAGTGTCACATGATCCTTCAGAAATTAGTCTAATATGCTGATTTGCTGCTCAAGACGCTGTGTCGTACAAGTATAAACCCCATTTCCTCAAAAAAAATATGCACCTGCTTGCTTTGCTGAATTGCTCACTGCAAAAGCAAAGCGGTGACCGAATTCGCATAAGCAAACACGCGAGTTTGATACACATGCTCGCGAATGCAAACATACTCATAACTGCACACGAACGGCCAGAGAGCTGCAGGAAATGCTGGCAGCCACTAGTGAACAGAGGGTCCGCAGTGTCTCCGTCTGCGTCACTATCTACACACGCTCACTCCAGCCCGGGCTTGTAGCCAGACGCAAACACACACATAACGCTCGTGTATCCCTGTATGTGTGAAATACACACTTTCGGACGGCCCTCCTGCATCCCTGCCTGGCTTAGAGAAGGATTAGCCCCACCTGGCCAAGGATGTGTGTGTGTTTTCCTATGGAGGAGAGGCAGAAGTGCGTCATTTGCCCTTTGATTGGTGAATGCGAATGTACGTTTGCTCAGATGGAGATCCCCTTTGTTTTGCTCGTGACGCTGAATCTACACACCTGTTTGTGCGCGGTTCATTCTTTTACGTTTAAATATGAACACCTCCTTGCGCATTTGCGCAAAATGTATTTAGGTTTTCTGTAAAAAGAGGGAAGATTGATGTCGCTGTTTGTGATTCAATACTCTGTCCAACAGAAACGACTGCTCAAAGAGCGTCAGAAACTTCTGGAGAAGATTGAAGAGAAACAGAAGGAGCTCCAGGAAACAGAACCCAAATTTAACACCGTGAAAGAAAGAGAGGAGCGAGGAATTTCCCGGTAAACTGTTTGAAGTGTTGAAAGGGCTTGTGAAGTGTGGCATCTGGTCGTCTTTGTTGTGTTGATTTACTTTTTAGTGAAGCCGGAAGTTGGGGTTGGATGTACATCCCCCTTTCAGAATCTGCAAAATGTTATTTGACCAAAATAAGAGGGATCATACAAAACGCATGTTATTTTTTTTATTTAGCACTGACCTGAATAAATGTTTCACATTAAAGATGTTTACATATAGTCTACAAGAGAAAATAATAGGTGAATGTATAAAAATGACCCATTCAAAAGTTTATTAATACTGTGGTGTTACCTGAATGATCCACAGCTGTTTTTTTTTTTTTTGTTTAGTGATAGTTGTTCATGAGTCCCTTGTTTGTCCTGAACAGTTAAACTGCCCGCTGTTCTTCATAAAAATTCAGGTCCCACAAATTCTTTGGTTTTTCAGCATTTTTGTGTATTTGAACTCTTTCCAGTAATGACTGTATGATTTTGAGATCCATCTTTTCACACTGAGGACAACTAAAGGACTCGTATGCAACTATTACAGAAGGTTGAAACACTCACTGATGCTTTAGAAGGGAAAACGATGCATTAAGAGCCTGGGGTGAAAACTTTGCAGCGGATTGAGGATGTGCACATTTTTCTTATTTTGCCTAAATATCTTATTTTTCATTTAGTACTGCCCAAGCTACAGAAGACACTTACACATTTCCCAGAAGACAAAATAAGTTATATTTACCCTGATCTTCAAATTCAAAAGGTTTTCATCCCCTGGGTTTTAATGCATTGTGTTTCCTTCTGGAGCATCGGTGAGTGTTTGAACCTTCTGTAATAGTTGCATATGAGTCCCTCAGTTGTCCTCAGTGTGAAAAGATGGATCTCAAAATCATACAGTCATTGTTGGAAAGAGTTCAAATGCACAAAATTGCTAGAAAACCAAAGAATTTGTGGCTCATGAAGGATTTTTCTGAAGAACAACTGGCAGTTTAACTGTGTGTAAAAAAAAAAAAAAAGGGACTCATGAACAACTATAATTTAAAAAACAAAAAAAACAACAACAACAAAAAAAAACAGCTGTGGATGATTCATGTTTTTCATTTTTATAAATTCAACTATTATTTTCTCTGTCTTTTATGTGAAATATCTTATTCAGGTCAATACTAAAAAAAAAAAAAAAACAACAACAACGTGCATTTTGTATGATCCTTCTTATTTTGGTAAAATAATTAACATTTTGCAAGTTCTTCAAGGTGTATGTAAACTTTTGACTTCAACTGTTTTGAAATGCTTTATTTTCTATTTTTTTTCTTTTCAATACCAAATACATGTTGTCGCAGTCTTTTAAAACTATACCTTGCTTATTGCCACCACTACTACGTTATTAATTTATAAACTTTTGTTTTTGTAAGAGTGTATCAAAATGGCAATATTTTTAAACAGTTGACAGTTTTATTTCCTTGCCCGTTTTTAATGATCCAGCCATATCCTTGTATATAAAATCAAGTCTTGTCACTTTTTCATTCCCACGAAGTGTTTCCAGGGCTCGACAATAAGGAGTGCCCGATGGCCCGGGGGAAGCGTTAAAGACGCTCGATCGGACCACTGCCGCGTCGTCACGAAAGTTTATCATTTGCATAAGTTTTTTAACCTTGTTAATTTAAAATTTTAAGCGATCACGGAGAGACGTGTCTCTGACGGACAAATAGCCTACAAAAGTATGTCAAAATACTCGTCTTGACAATTAGCTTTGTAGCTTTAACAATGATCAATCCGTACTTAATTTATACAGTGGAGTACAGATGCACCGATCTACCTGACATATTTCAACTGATCTCTGTTGGTGTGGGAAATATTACGAACTCTTTAAACATCCGTTAACAGAGGCCAGAGACGCTGAAGACAAATGCATAGAGGAAAAAAAATACTGTAGCAGGTAGAGCAATATCATGGTTCACAATGCGCGAAATATTGGAAATATTATCCTAAATACTGAAATTGTGGTTTATGTGAATCTATCTGTGACGAGAACTGACTGTTTTGAGAAAAGTTTACATGCCGTTTTCTTTTCATTTGCCCATGTATGACGTATTTAAAGTAGCGCTCATTAGCACGGCTCTGCTTTTACATCAGTAACCATAGAAACGTAATATCACTCTTATTCCAAAAGCGCCACCTGCTGACTAAAAGAGTTTGCGTTCTTTCAGTCTGTTGTTGTACAATTTTATTCGGTATGTAAACTTTTGGTGTCATATAAGCTTATTTATTAAAATAAAAGATAACATGGGTCAAAAACAATGATGACAGCAACTTTTTAATTTTTTTGTGGTAGGGCCAGTGAAAATTTTGTCCGGGCAAGTAAAAATTTGAACCACAGGCCCAACCGGGCCAGCAGAAAAAATCCTTAGCGTTGAGCCCTGGTG
Source organism: Cirrhinus mrigala (assembly GCA_036247105.1). Classification (NCBI taxonomy): domain Eukaryota; kingdom Metazoa; phylum Chordata; class Actinopteri; order Cypriniformes; family Cyprinidae; genus Cirrhinus; species Cirrhinus mrigala. The sequence continues at coordinate 11,516,645 of CM070028.1, forward strand.
TCAGTTATCACAAAATGTCATTCTAAGCAGGATAAATGCATTACAAATGCTTTTCTTGTCATTAGGAAATACTCAAAGTATGTTTTGTTCTAAAAGCCATTTGTTTTGTGCATTTTTCAGACTGGCTCAAGCCACACAAGAGCGAACAGACCTGTATGCCAAACAAGGCCGAGGCAGTCAGTTCACCTCTAAAGAAGAGAGGGACAAATGGATCAAGAAAGAGCTGAAGTCTCTGGATCAAGCCATCAACGACAAGAAACGTCAGATCGCCGCCATCCACAAAGATCTGGAGGACACTGAGGCCAATAAAGAAAGAAACCTGGAACAGTACAACGTAAGATTCATGCTACTTTTGAGCAGTTAAAGCTCATCTAGGTGTTGAACGGTGGATCTGTAACTTTAGCCAGTTGTATGGGCAGGAATTATACTTTAAAATAATAGGAAGTCAACCAAAAATGAGAAATTGATAAAAAATGTCACTCAAGATGTAGATGAGTTTGTTTCACCAATGGATGTGAATGGGTGCCGTCAGAATAAGCGTCCAATCAGCTGATTAAAAACATCACAATAGTCCACAAGTAATCCACACCACTCCAGTCCATCAAATAATGTCTTGTGAAGAGAAAAGCTATGTGTTTTTAAGAAACTTCCACTGAAAAAGTAATCTCAGCTGAAACCGGAGCGAAATATGCACAGATCAAGCACTGTTTACAAGCAAGAGCACTCCAAAACAGTTATTAAAAAGAATATGTGGGTGGTTTTTGAGAGGACTTGAGTTACTTTTGAGTTATTATGGATGGCATTTTGGTCAAAAGTGATGGTTTGAAGCTAAAAACATCATAATGATGGATTTGTTTCTTACAAATATGTAGCTTTTCACAAGATGTTAACTGATGGACTGGAGTGGTGTGGATTACTGTTAGGGCTGGACGATTTTATCGATTCTGCGATATAAATCGATATTTTTTTTCCAAAGAAAGTATCTATTTTTTAGCCGCGAGTATCGATACATACGTCCCATTCAAATCCCCCGTGTTGTTTACCCCCGTTCGCGTTGCAGGAAGAGCGATTTGGTCAGCCAGCCGCTAGTGTTGCTGTACAGCAAGTTACCCGTACTAACTTTACACAGACGCAGATGTCTACCTCTTTCTGTTTACCAAGTCAGAGCGAGGATATTCAGAGAATGGCGGCGAATATAAATCCAGCACCCGCCTGCTTAAAAGCAGATGTGTGGGAGCACTTTGGTTTTAAAAAAAAGAAAGAAAGCAACGACTTGGATAAAAGCATCGCGGTTTGTAAACTATGTGGCACTAACGTTAAATATTCCGGCAATACCACAAATTTACGAGCGCACCTAAAACGTCACCACCTGGACAAGTTTATGCTTACGGAGGACCCAAAGCAGCAGCGGCCGCGTGACCCAAAACAAACTACGCTGGACATCGATGGCGGTTGTTCCCACAAGTTTCCATCTGCTTCACCAAGGTCGGAACTAATTTTCTCAACACATCTTTGATTAATTTTGTCCAGCATTTATTTTGCAAGCTGTCTGATGTTTTTTGAGTTTACTTCAATTAATTTAATCCAAGTAAATGAAACACTCACAAGATGTCACCAAAATCACTCTGTCTCTTTTAAATCTATCAGAAAATGATGTAAGCGTATCGAATTATATAGAATCGTATCGAATTATATCGAATCGTATCGTTGGCTAAATATCGGGATATATATCGTATCGTGAGCTGAATATCGTGTATCGTATCGTATCGTGAGATTAGTGTATCGCTACAGCCCTAATTACTGTGATGTTTTTATCGGCTGTTTGGACTCCTGTTCTGACGGCACCCATTCACATCCATTGGTGAGCGAGTGATGTCATGCTGCATTTCTCCAAATCTGTTCTGATGAAGAAGCAAACTTATCTACATCTTGGATGACCTGAGGACATGTGAAACTTAACTTTTGGGTGAACTGTTCCTTTAGGATGTTTTTAAACCTTTAACATTTCTTCCCAACCACAGAAACTGGACCAGGACTTGAACGAAGTGAAGACTCGAGTGGAAGAGCTGGACAAGAAGTACTACGAGGTGAAGAACCGCAAGGATGAACTTCAGAGCGAGAGAAAGTAAGATCCACTATAGGAAAATATCTGGCTTTGGTCCATTTTTCCATTTTCTCATTACCTGTTTGAGCCGTTCCCCTCCTCACCTGGCATTTTAGTTATTAATAATCCACGAGCCATAGGTTTCTCAGCACGGTGAGGCTTGACGGATGGGCTATAGAATAGGGTCTCCTGCTGAAACCAGGCGTAGCGTTTGTGAGCCAGGGCTGACGGGTGTGTCCGTGTCCCTCCTCCTGCAGCTACTTGTGGAGAGAGGAGAACGCAGAACAGCAGGCGCTGGCAGCCAAACGAGAAGACCTGGAGAAGAAACAACAGCTACTGCGAGCAGCCACCGGAAAGGTTCGAAACCAAAACAGACCTGCGTTTTTTGAACACGTTTATGAATGTTGATGATTTTATTTTGTATGAATCATCTGTTTATAATTGTTACATAAATATCTTAGCTTTATACACCCTTGAAACATCTTCTTTGTTAACTCTTAAAATATGACCTCAGAGTTGGGCTGCATTATTTTTGGAAAATGATAAAATAAATACAAATAATAAATGTATTATTATTATTATTATTATGTAATGCATTGTTTTAGATTTTAAAAAGTTTTGACTAAATACACAAAACAAAAAATGAAGTATAAGTGTTTAATAATAATAATTCACTGTGAAATGGCATAAATCAGTATGTTAAAAAATTGCACTCCAGTTAATCTCAATCAAACTGCAGTTGGGTTATTTTGAGATGAAGTAAAAATAACTAAAAATACAGCTAACACAATAAAACACAATAAAAACATGATAACATAATAAACATGATTTTTAAAGTATAAAGTATAAATGTTCTAATATTTCCCTGTAAAAAAAAAAATCAATAAAAATGTGTATAAAACTAAAAATTTTTTAATATCAATAAATACATACTACTACTACTACTACTACTACTAATAGGTATTGTTTAATTTGTTAATACCAATAAATACACAAAAAATATAAAGTATAAATGTTATACTATTTCACTGTAAATTGTAAATATTTGTATTTAAAAAATGATTATCTATATCTATAACAATTTTTTTTAAGAAAATATGAAATTGTTATTAAAAATAAATATAGCAATAATAATAGTAGGTGGTGTTATTTTATTTTAGTAATACCAAGAAATACTCAAAACAAAATATAAAGTATAAATGTTGTATTGTAATGTTTGGAATATTTTTTTTTTTTATTGTAATATATGTAATATTTTACTGTTAAGTAGTAAATTAGTATTAAAAAATACAATACAGTACTATTGTTCTAATAGTTCAATGTAAAATTGTACAAATTAGTATGTAAAAAATAATTATTTAAATATAGTAATATATGTTTATATTTAAGTAAACACATTCTTTGAGATTCAAGAATCGCACTAAGCCGTATCACATTTAAATTTTTTTTTTTTTGCGATTAATCGCGCAAACCTACCTCAGAGTTCATTTATATTTAACCAGTGTGTATATATTTAAAATCACGTAAATATGCCGCCCACACTGGTTCACTGTGTATCGGCTAAACTGAATCCGTATCTCCTAAACTTAACTTGGCCGCTGGATCGTTTCTCATGGACTGAGTCAGTCACTAATTATAGCAACTCTCCCACGTTACAAAAATATACACCAGTGTAGATGAAGTGGGATTATCAGAACCTCAGCGCATCATCTTGGCTCGAAATAAAAATACAAACTTCGAAACACAGTGTTTTGCTTTTTCTCCAGGCCATTTTGAATGGCATCGACAGCATTAATAAAGTATTGGAGCATTTCCGCCGGAAGGGCATCAACCAGCACGTCATCAACGGTTATCACGGCATCGTCATGAACAACTTTGAGTGCGAACCTGCTTTCTACACTTGTGTGGAGGTGACTGCTGGCACCAGGTCAGACACATTGACTATTATTAGTGTTTTGTGCTTAGTGTCGATCTGTGTGAGCGTTGACGGTGATGGAGTTGTGTGTTCTGCTGTTTGTTCAGGCTGTTTTACCACATCGTGGAAACGGATGAAGTGAGCACCAAGATTCTGATGGAGTTTAATAAGATGAACCTGCCTGGAGAGGTCACCTTCCTGCCCCTCAGCAAACTGGATGTCAGAGACACCGCTTACCCTGAGACGAACGTAAGCTTACACCACTGACATGACATTTCAAATGCACCCTGTTGAATTTCCTAAATGCGTTTTCTTGATCTTCTTGTGAACTAATCTTTTACACTACCAGTCAAAAGTTTTAAGATTTAAGTTTAAGATTTTTAATGTGTTTTTTTAGTTTGTTTTTTGTAAGAAGTCTTTTCTGCTCACCAAGCCTGCATTTATTTGATTCAAATTACAACAAAAACTTTAACATTTTGAAATATTTTTACTATTTAAAATAACTTTCTATTTAAATATATTTTCAAATGTAATTTATTCCTGTGATTTCAAAGCTGTATGTTAACATCATTACTCCAGTCACAAATCATTCTAATATTCTGACTCAAAAAACATTTGTTATTATTATCATGTTGAAAACATCATTTATCTGAAATGGAAATCCTTGTGACATTATAAATGTCTTTATGCTTGAAGATTTTATTTAGGCAAGTCATGATCATTTGAGAAGGTAAAATTGATTAAACATAGGCTGTGATCAACTCACTGCCTGCCTCTGGCCGCTTGGTCGTTACGTTAAAATCTTAATTTCGTTACGGCAAAAATCTTAATTTAACAAACAAAAACGTTCCCAACATATTTCTAAATGAACTTTATAAAGAAACAAAAAGAAATATAACCACGTTCCTATTAAAAACAAAACAGCCATTTTAATGGATGCAACAGTGTAATGGGAAAGAGAGAGAAAAAACTCAGGCCACACGCTGCACATAGTGTGACCCATTAAATGTAACTGGAAAAAAAAAAATAATAATAGTGATTATAATGTTATTGCACTTTATTTCATTTTCTTTAAATAAAATAATAAACAAAAAAATAAAGTGTGTTAATACTAATATATTTTTAAATAAAAACAAGTGTTAAAAATAAAATTATTTTATATTAAACTTATAAAATAAAATGCTTATATTTACTTTTTTTTAATATCAGTTTTGCTGGCAAGCTCCCATCGGGTCTAGCACTGCCGTTTGAAGCACGTCAGTGATTAAAATTTTACAGTTTTGCATTGTGCTTTGAAAATGCCAGCGGATGGCCTAGATTTATGCTTTCAGTTCTAATATGAATCTTTTACTGTATTACAGTTTGTCGACTTAAAATGATAATTGTGCATTGTCAGCTGTCAACCATATCGGTACACAAATGAACGATCTGAACTTATTTACACAGCGCATTTTTTAGGTTGGTCGTGCATGACTATGTGCACCCATGGTAAAAATAGGGCTGGGCGATATGGCTGAAAACTGTATCACGATATCAGTGTTTCATATCGGTCGATATCGATAATTATTGATATTTTTTATGACCCATTTAAAATAAGGACCAGGAGAAAAATATATTACATTTAAAATATATTAATAAAATATATTACAAACCGTTTACAGTTTCGATTATCTGTAAAGAGTCGTTTCCCCTGTTAGAAGGAAAAAATCAAGTGATTGTGCCGGCGCCGCACGCGCACACACAATCAGCCAAACATATGGGGAAAAAAGAAATCACACTGCTTAATTGTTATCAACGTACTGCCGTGATATTATGCCAAACATTTTTTATGTGGATATTGTAATGCGAGAAGTACAAAACCAGGTTTACATAATAAATAATATTTTAGCATTCAAATACATCTTGAATACAAAGACATTGGATTCGTGTCGTATGAGAGACCCAATGTTAGTTTCAGTTTCGCTTTAGCCTAAACGGTTTCGTTTTTGCTTGTCCCCTAGCTTCTTATATTTTTCATTCTTGTTCTTTTCTAAATGCTGTTAAATTGAAATGATTTTTTGTGGAGTGAGGGGAACTAAAATAGCCTAGCCTATGTTTACAGTGTATTGTAAATATTTCGCGACCTGGTGTCTTTCTGAATGTAATAATAAAATGCGACTTAACGTTATAGGCCTACGCGATTTATCTTTTTTCTCTCAAAAATGCAATTTCATTTTATTTTAACCATCTAGAAAACGTTTTAAAACGTGTATAAGCTTTTTATAACCTGGCTTCTCGACCGTGCTAAGCGGAAGCATGTCTTTGGCTATATGATATGCCACTGCCTCCATTATATCTTTGTACCGTTTGGATTCTTTGTCATAAGGCACTGATGCAGAGTACCTCTCCATTGTGGTCTGCTGCTTGTGCGGTGTTGCAGCTACAGATGTTGTTGGTTGAATACGGCTGTGCTCCAAAGGGTGGTACATCAAGTTCGTGGTATTACCAGTCTTGGCGGGGACGACGGTCTTGCATAATTTGCAGACGACATTGGTCTGACTACGGTCAGACTTGTAATATCCAAAAAACTGCCATACTGGCGAGCTGACTTTTCCTCTTTTATTTACAATTTCCTCGCTCGCTGCGGCACTCATTTTCTGCTTATGAAGAGGAATCCAGCAGACCAGCACGAGACAACGATATGGCGCAACCAAAATTGATACTGTTACATGATTGGCCGTTAGCGTGTCTCTCCCTACGTTGCTAGGTTACCAGAGAGCGAGTGCCTTTGTTAATGCAGCCAAACTTGCTTCGCAACCTCTGTTTTCTTCCCACGAAGAATAAAAAATATCGAACGTTTTATCAAACACATTTTTTATTGATATCGATCACGTGTCTATCGCGATACATATCGTTATCGTTTTATCGCCCAGTCCTAGGTAAAAACCCTGCTTTTAACATGAAGCTCATTCATTTTCTTTTTCTGCAATTTAATTTTCTGTCATTCTATTAAATGGGAATCTCTAAAAATAACCTCTCATTCTTTCTCTACATTTACTGTAGGATGCAATCCCTATGATCAGCAAGCTCCGTTACAGTCAAAACTTCGACAAGGCCTTCAAGCACGTGTTTGGGAAGACTCTAATCTGCCGCAGTATGGAAGTGTCCACTCAACTGGCTCGAGCTTTTACTATGGACTGCATCACTCTGGAGGGTAATCTGTCACAGTTCTATTTGGTGTACTTCTTTTTTTTGGTTTTCAAATGAATTCTAAACCCTTGTTTTGGTGTATCAGGTGATCAGGTGAGTCATCGTGGCGCTCTGACCGGTGGCTACTATGACACACGTAAATCCCGTCTGGAGCTGCAGAAGGACATGAGGAAGGCAGAGGAGGAGCTCGGAGAACTGGAGGCCAAACTCAACGAGAACCTGCGTAGAAACATTGAACATATCCTCCTCATATACTCCTCACACAAAGGCTTACTTGTGATGCAGTAGCGTGAAATCGAATTGATTGTTGAGCCCTAATTGTGTTTGTCTTGCCCAGTAGAGCATTCTGGTATAATCGGCCTTCATGACACAAGGTCATAGAGGATCACAGAATGAGTCAGCTAGTTATTAACATGTACGTAGTCATGCGTGAGCTGCACACGTGGTGTTATTTCAGTGAATAGAGGGATGAGACACTGTGTCTGGACTGGTGGACGTGATTCTTAAGGCCTAGAGTCATGATTGTTTAAAGCTGATTTAGTTTTTTGCTCAACATTGGCTTTGTGTAGCTCATACTCTGACTAATTCAGATCTAATGTGCTGACATAATCATTTTCTCAGTTTTAGCAAAAACAGGCAAAATAAATGTATTCAACAGCTTGTCAAATCATTCGCACAACTGAGATAAGCGTATTATATTTTTTTAGTATTTCTTGTAAACTAAAACTATTAAAAATTGTTTTTGTTAGTTGAAACAAATAAAGCAACATTGCTTTGGCAGCTCACTTAAAAAATAAGAATAAATTAAAGCTAAGTAGAAAAAAAATCACAACAAATTAAAATTGAAATAAAGCTGAATATGAAAATAAAAGCATTTTAACATTAATATATACTGAAATATATAAACAATACTAAAATAACAGATAAGCAAGAAGAGAGTTCTTGTCTGCTCCTTAACTCAGTTCTTCACGTATCAATAACGAAATTGACCAGCTGATGAATCAAATGCAGCAAATCGAGACCCAGCAGAGGAAGTTCAAGGCATCCAGAGACAGTATCCTGTCTGAGATGAAGATGCTAAAGGAGAAGAGACAGCAGTCAGAGAAAACATTTATGCCCAAGGTAACTCATGCTACTGTATTTCAGATGTTAATACTAGAACTGTAGTTATTTCCTGTTAAATTACTTGTGTACCACATCTTTAATTTGGTTTTTAACTGGTGTTTCCCACAGCAACGCAGTCTTCAGAGTTTGGAGGCCAGTCTGCACGCCATGGAGAGCACACGGGAGTCTCTGAAAGCAGAGCTGGGAACGGACCTGCTCTCTCAGCTCAGTTTAGAAGACCAGCGCAGAGTGGATGACCTCAACGACGAGATCAGACAGCTGCAACAGGTTCAACAACAAAATACAAAAATCATGTAGTCAGTTATAGGGCTGTCATGATTCCTCGATTCAGTTAGAGTACTCAATTTTAAAAAATCCTCGATTGCATTTTGCCCATTGTCGAATAACTGGCAAAATATCAGGAAGTTGTGAGTCATTCCACAGATGAGTCCGCAAAATGCAATAATAGACTAGTTTTCTAAGGCTGCAAGATATATTAAACCTATTTAAAATCGTAATAAAGCATAATGCTATTGTGAATTCACAAACGCTACAATCAGTCAAACTTATATATGCACTTTAATTATTTACTTGCATGTAGGTTAAGTATGTACGCGTCAGAGTGGCTTTGTTCACAGTAAATGATGCTCCACGCAAACAGTTATCATTTAAATGTGAGAAGCATCTCAAACTCCATTTCTGCATGTTGCTGTGAGTTTGGGTTTACTATAACATTCATCTGGGAAAACAGTATGCATTATTTGCCGTTGCATCAGAGGGCAAGGTAAAACATTTATAAACCTACGCAAACACAGGGGAATACATCAGTGTCATTCTCAGTGTGCTAACTGTTCGTTGCAGTTTGAAAATAAAAGCTCAAACCCTCACTCTGAGTTTACATGTTTTGATGTCCACATAGTCAGGAAATGACAATGGCTGTAGCATTTCTGTTGTACAGAAATGGCCAAATATTAAAGATTAAGTGGACATTTGAATTGAATGTTGTTTCGTAAATATTAAACAAGGATTAGATTGCACAGTAAAGTGTTAAAAAAAAACAAAAAAACAAAACGTCAGGTGCCCTCTGCAGTCATTTCTTATAAGGTGTAATGAACTTTTATAATACATTATGTATTTTAACAGTTTTGTTTAGTGCAGCCATATGATTACTTGCTTTTGATACTTTATCTGAATTCATTATTAATGCTTCATTGCTATTATGTATTTTATGTAATTTTAAAGGTTATTGTTTAAGCAGGTCTCTTTTTATTACCACAAACAAATTATAATTGGCCAATAATCGATAGAATATTGGACAGATTACTCAGTTACCAAAATCATCTGATTACTCAATTAATTGTCAAAATAACGACAGATTACTTGATTAAATGTCAGAATAATCGACCGATTACTCTATTACCAAAATTATCCAATTAATTGTCAGAATAATCATCAGATTACTCGATTACAAAATCATCCGGTTACTCAATTAATCATCAGAATAACTGACATTACTTAATTACCAAAATTATCCGATTACTCGATTAATCGGTTGAATAATCAACTAATTGACCAATCAGTCGTCAGAAGAATCGTCAGATTATTCGATTACAGAATTATCTAATCACTCGATTAATTGGCAGAATAACCGACCGATTATTCGATCAATTGTTAGTATAATCAACAGATTACTCGACTGCCAAAATTATCCAATTGCTCAATTAATCGTTGGAATATTCAGCACATTACTCGATTACAAAAATGATCTGATTGCTCGATTTATCGTCAGATTACTCTTTTACCAAAATGATCTGATTACTTGATTAACTGTCAGAATAATCGACTGATTACTCGATTACCAAAATGATTGTTAGTGATAACCCTAGTCAATTATTTACTGTTACAAATTGAGTTTGAAAACCTGCCTTTATAACATTATTTCCTTTAAATATAAAATAAAAGGATATAAAATATAGTAAAACAATTGTTTCTTCATTATTGCAATGAATTGCCCGTCCCTGCCTGCAGGTACACATGGTTACATAGACTGTTCACTGACAATCAGATGTGAATCAAAATTGCAAAACCTTGCAAAATTGCAAAAGCTGTCGTCAGTTCCGTTTTGATTAGTGAAGTTGCAGTGAATTATCCCTGAAGCCGCTGCTGCAGCTCTTTACCACCTCCAGCCCGACACACGACACACACAGCAGACAATTGAAAAGCTACTTTAAATGTTGTATAACCAGCCCACATCATTAGCCTTTGTTATTTTCGTATGTCCTTCAATTTGGTTTGCTAATTTGTCTGCTTTTGTATTTTCAGACAGGCTTAGCATTGAAGCATATGCATATGAGTTTCATTTATTCCTTCAGATGTGGGTTCATGTGGCCAAAAGCCACTTGTTCTGTTTTTAGTCTAAATTGCCTTAATAATAAATGATTAAAACCAAACATGTGGCTTTTTGCCCTTCAGTCTGTTTGTTTTTCATGTGTGGCACGTTTTTTTTGCTATAGGACAACAGACAGCTGCTGAATGAGAGAATTAAGCTGGAGGGAATCATGACCAGGGTGGAGACGTACCTCAACGAGAACCTGCGCAAACGTCTCGACCAAGTCGAGCAGGTGAAGAGGCCAGATTTAATTTTCGCTGATATAGCCTTTAGAAAACCCAATGGCATGTGGTGCACTTAAAAAAAAGCATGTTTTTGTGTAGGAATTGAATGAGCTGAGAGAAACCGAAGGAGGAACCGTCCTCACGGCGACAACGTCAGAATTGGATGGCATTAATAAACGCATAAAAGACACTATGGCTCGATCTGAGGGTGAGTGAAAACTTAAATAGTCTTTTTTTCTTAAAAACTCCTACTTTTGTTAGTCTGCATTTTATTTGTCATGTCATTTTTTCAGATTTGGACTCCCTCATCGATAAGACAGAGGTGGAAATAAAGGACCACCAGAAGAGCATGGAGCGCTGGAAGAACATTGAGAAGGAGCAGAACGAAGCCATTAACCATGACACGAAGGAGCTGGAGAAGATGACCAACAGACAGGGCATGTTACTGAAGAAGAAAGAGGAGTGCATGAAGAAGATCCGCGAGCTGGGCTCCTTGCCGCAGGAGGCCTTCGAAAAGTACCAGACGCTCACGCTCAAACAGGTACAGCAAGCATATCTGGAGCTTATTGTTTTCTTTCTGCACTGAAATGCAAGGTTTTTCCCCCTTTAGTCAAAAGTTCTGATTTCCTGTGACTCATTTAGATTGATATTAAAGCATGTTTTCCTTCTCGCTCAAAACAAAAGCTTATAACAAAAGAGGTTATAAACAGATATTGCGTAATCGTATGAAGATCACGACATGACCGGGTACCCTTGAAGAAGCCTCTTGCCTCCTCCTCGGCTCATGTCTGGCTTTAGTCTTTCCTCTTATCCCCCTCCAGTCTCGCAGCCCTCCCACCTGGCTCTCATATTCGTTCTCTTAGTTGATCTGCCGCTCCAGTCAGGGGCTCTATTGTGTCAGCCCTCCTACACAGAGGTGACTCATTCTTCATTACCCCATGCCTGCGCTCTTGTTGTTTCACCCTTTCTTGGTGAACCTGAGTGCGTGGAGTTGAGGAGGGAGGTTGTATTGTGTCATGTCTGTGTTTTTCTTAAGCTATCTTCTGGAATTTTCTCTTACAGGTTCAGAAGTGAGAGTTATGGCGTAATGTGCGTTTAAGTGATTTTGGTGTGAAAGAAATGGACAGATTTTGTTATTTGCAGAATGATAATCAGGAGCTGATACCTATCTGTTTTTTTTATATTGTTGATCTGTTCTGCAAACCTACTAAGGGGATGGGTTGATTGCAGAAAATAAGAGATAGAATTCTATTTGAAACTCTCAGTGATTATCAGTGATTTTGCGTTCGCTTGCAAATGTTTTCATTGTTCCTAGAAGTTTTGCATTTGCTCACAACATTATTACATTAGCTTGCAGAAGTGTTAATCCACCAAGAAACTTTTTTTTTTTGTCTTTTTACCTTGAGAAACTTTGCATTTACTCACTTTTTCTTCATTTGCTTGCAAAACTTCTTTGCATTGTGCATAAACTCATTTTTTTCCATTCGCTTGTGAAATTTCGTTCCACTGAAAACCTGTTCACACAAAATTTTATCTCTCTCAAGCAACTTTGCAAACACTTTCATTTTTGATCAGAACCTTTGCGTTCACTCACAAAATGTTTACATTTGCTCTAAAAATGTTAAAATTCCACTGAAAGCATTTCTGTTTGTGAACCAAATGTTCTTTCCCTTGAGAAACTTTGATTGCAGAATTTTCCTCAGAAACGTGGCAAACTTTTGCAGTTTTTTTCTGTTTACTTCAATTTTCACATTCCATTGAAAAACTTTGTTCATTTGCAAAATTTTCTGTTTCCCCCAAGAAACCTTGCGTTTCTTTATAAAAATTTTTCCAGATGCCTATAATTATTATTATTTTTTTTACATTTTTCTAAAACCGTTGTTTACTCACCATATTGTCTCTTTACTTTGCCTTTACTTGCAAAATTTTTCTGTTTATTTCAGTGTTCATCAAGAAACTTTGCATTCGTATGCAAAATTTTTATATTCCCTCATGAAACTTTGCATAAACTTGCTAAATTTTTACGTTTTCATTACCCCCAGAAACTTTGCAAATGTATGCAATTTTTTCCGTTTGCTCCCAAAATGTTTTCCCTTAAAACCTTTGTTTACTCTGAAAATTCTTTACCTTGAGAAACTTTATTCACTTGCAAAATTTTTACATTTGCTTACAAAACTTTAGTATTCCCTGAGAATCTTTGCATTTGTTTACAGAATACCCCAAGAAACTTTGCATAAACTCGCAAAATGTTTATATTCCTCTAAAAAACTTTGCATAAACTTGCACAATTTTTTGTCATTCACAAAATTTTTTACATTCCCCTGAAAACCTTTGCATTTATACGGAATATTCTCTTTCCCTCAAGAAACCTTGCAAACTCGCTCACAGAATTTTCATGTTCCCTCAGAAACTTAGCAAACTTATGCAGTATTTTCCATTTGATTACAAAATTTTTGCATTTCCCTAAAAACCTTTGTATTTACTTGTAAATGTTTACATTTGCTTGCGAAACTCTTGTATTTCCTGAGAATCTTTGGATTTGTTTATAAAAAATTTTTACATGCCTCTGAAAATCTATGCATTCACATGCAAAATTTTTATATTTCCTCAAAAAACTTTGCATAAGCTTGCAAAACTTTTACATTTGCTCATAAAATTTTTATGTACTCCTGACAACTTTTGCGTTTACATGCACAATATTTTCTTTCCCTTAAAAAACCTTGCAAACACTCAAACTTTGCGAACTTGCACATTTTTTTTTTTCATTTGCATGTTTTCAATGCAAATTTTTGCATTTTCTTGAAATCCTTTGTATTTACTTGGAAAATTGTCTCTTTACCTAGAGAATCTTTGTTTAATCGCTAACTGTTTACATTTGCTTGCAAAAATGTAATATTCTCTGAGAATCTTTGCTTTTACTTACAAAATATTTTTATTACCCCAAGAAGATTTGCATAAACTCACAAAATTTTTACATTCTTCTTTTTTTTTTTTTTTTTTTTTTTTTTTTTACATTGACCCACAAAATAAATTTACGTTTCCCTGAAAACATGTTCACACTCAAAATATTCTCTTTCCCTCAAGAAACCTTGCAAACACTCATAGAATTTTCATGTTCCCTCAGAAACTTTGCAAACTTAAGCAGTTTTTCCCATTTGCTTGCGAAATTGTAGCATTTCCCTGAAAACCTTTGTATTTACTCTTAAAATTGAGAAACTTTGCATTCACAAGCTAATATTTTACATTTGCTTGCGAAACCTTAGTATTCGCAGAGAATCTTTGCATTCGTTCACAAAATAGCCCAACGAACTTTCCATAAACTCGCAAAAGTTTTATATTCCACTGAAAACCTATGCATTCACATGCAAAATTTTCATTTCCCCTTAAAAAACTTTGCGTAAGCTTGCAAAAGTTTTACTTTGCTCATACAATTTTTACATTCCCCTTGAAAACCTTTGCATTCGCATGCAAAATATTTCTTTCCCTTGAGAAACTTTGCAAACTTCTGCAATTTTTTTTTACCATTTACTTGCAAAATTTTAGCATTTCTTTGTAAACCTTTGTATTTACTGTTTCCTTGGCAAATCTTTTACATGTGCGAAACTTTAAAATTGCTTGCAAAACTTTAGTGTTCCCCAAGAATCTTTGCATTCATTATATTATCATTACCCAGAGAAACTTTGCACAACAAAATTTTCTCTCTACCTTGAGAAACTTTGCGTTTACTTGCATAATTTTCCCCCAAGAAACATTGCTTTCGCTTTCAAAACCGTTGCATCTGCTTGCAAAATCTTTGGATTCCCCTGAGAAACTTTACGTTCTCTTTTAAAATGTATTTGCTCACAAAATTTTCATGCTTTAGAAAATGCATTTGCTTGCAAACGATGCAAAAGTTTCTCAGGGGCATGCAAAAATTTCGTGAGAGAATGTAAAAGCATTTGAATAGAAGTTTCTTTCTATCACCATGTTCCCTTAGAGGCTTTGTACTGTTTTGTTAATTACATGTTAATTTACGTGTCATTATTTTGTGTGTGTAGTTGTTTAGGAAGCTGGAGCAGTGTAACACAGAGCTGAAGAAGTACAGCCATGTAAACAAAAAAGCCCTGGACCAGTTCGTCAATTTCTCAGAGCAGAAAGAGAAGCTGATTAAGAGGCAGGACGAGCTGGACAGAGGCTACAAATCCATCATGGAGCTCATGAACGTCCTGGAGCTGCGCAAATACGAGGCCATCCAGCTCACCTTTAAACAGGTACGACTATCTCAACCTGATACATCTTTTCCTGACAGGGTTGTAAGACTCCAATTATTATTTTCTTTTTCTTTGTTTTTTCTCAGCACAAAAACATTATGTATCATGTTTATTATCCTGCTTTGTCTCCCTACAGGTGTCTAAGAATTTCAGTGAGGTATTTCAGAAGCTGGTGCCTGGCGGTAAAGCCACTCTGGTGATGAAGAAGGGCGACACTGAAGGTGGACAGTCTCAGGACGAGGGCGAGGGAGGAGATGGTGAGAGGGGATCTTCCTCCCAGAGCAGCGTGCCCAGTGTAGACCAGTTCACTGGAGTGGGCATCAGGGTAAGGAGACTATGGAGAATCAAAAGTTTGTGTGTGCATTTATTACATGCTGATATTTGACTAATCGTGTGTTTGTGTGTTCGTCAGGTGTCATTTACAGGTAAACAGGGAGAGATGAGAGAGATGCAGCAGCTTTCGGGAGGTCAGAAGTCTTTGGTGGCTCTGGCTCTCATCTTTGCCATCCAGAAATGCGACCCTGCTCCTTTCTACCTGTTTGATGAGATCGACCAGGCTCTGGACGCCCAGCACAGAAAAGCAGTGTCAGGTATCATCAGCCAATGCATTGTTGACCTCAGAGATGCACCAACATTTTAGCCACTGAAATTTAGTTCAATAGAGGGGAAAAAAAATAAAGTGTTACTTCACAACAGTTAACAAAAGAAAAAGCAGCGTACATATAAAATTATCCAGTTTTAGTATAATAATTTATTCTACCACAAATATTGTATTTTCTTTACATTTCTGATGTTGACACTAAAAATTAAATGTTTTTTTTTTTTTTTTTTTTTTTTTTTCTTTTCACAATTTTTTTCCTTTTCATGTTTGTAATTCTATCACGGATATTTAAATTCCTTTTAAGTTTCTGATTTTTGTCTCATGTTTTTTTTTTTTAATACCACATTTGTAATTCTATCACAAATTTGTATTTACATTCCTTAAAGTGTCGACACTCTTTTTCACTAAAAATAGTTTTTGTCTCACCTTTTTCTTTTCTCAACAGTTTTTTTTCGCCTTTAATTAATTTTTTACAATTTTCTCACTTTTTTGCTTTTTGAATGCTTTACACTACAAAAATTTTTTTCACTATGAATGCCTTTTTTGGTTATACTACATAGAAAATGTTCTCTGTTTCCACTTTTTTTTTTTTTTTTTTTTTTTTTTTTTCTCTTTTACGGTTTTACTTCACAACAAAGTAATAATATTTTCTTTTTTCTTTTCACTTTTCACATTTGTAATGTTTAAGTGTTTGATTTCAAACCGTTTTTCTATTACACAAAAAAGTTTTTGTTTCTCGTAATTTTTTTCACAAGTTTCTTCTTTTTGTTAAGTGGGTTTTTTTTTTTTCACTACGAACGTCTTTTTGTTTTTACTACAAACGAAATGTCCACTACAAACAAGGGTTTTTTTCACCATGTCTTTTTAATGTATTAATTTAACAACAAAGTATTTTTTTCTTTTCACTTTTTTTTTTTCACATTTTTAATTCTATCACAAATATTTACATTCCTCTAAGTGTCTGATTTTAATGCGTTTTGGTTTTCACTAAGTGTTGTGAAAAACATGGAGAAAGATTGGAGAAACAAAACGTTTTTTTTTTTTTTTTCCCCTCTTTTCACGTTTACTTTTTTTTTCCACAGCGAAATATTTTTCACTACAAATGTTGTTTTCACTATGAATGTCTTTTATTTTTACAAAATGTTGCCTTTTTCTACTACAAGACTTTTTTTTTTTTAACGTTCCCCCTACCCCTTGCTTTTTCATGAATTAAATGTTTTTCACTACAAAATGTTTTTTTCACTATGAATGTCTTTTTTCTACCCTACAAACAAGGTTTTTTCACCATGTCTTTCACATTTTCCTTTCACAACAGTTTTTTTTCCACATTTGTGATTCTATCACAAATATTTACATTCCTTAAAGTGTCTGATTTTGACACACTTTTAGTTTTCACTAAAAAGTTTACGTTTTGTTTCTCACATTTTTCTTTTCACATTTTTTTTCTTTACATTTTAGTTTGTTTTTTTCCCCTCACTTGTCACAAACTGTTTTTCACTACAAAATGTTTTTACTATGAGTGTCTTTTTTTTGTTTTTACTCCAAACAAAATATTGTTTCCACTACAAAGATTTGCTTTTTTTTTTTCATGTTTTCATTTCACAACAAATTTTACACTTTTTTTTTGTCACATTTGTAATTCTATCACAAATATTTACTTTCCTTCAAGTGTCTGATTTCGACTCTTTTTTTTTTTTTTTTTTTTTTTCACTAAAAAAGTTTACGTTTTGTTTCTCACATTTTTCTTTTCACCTTTATTTTTTTTCCCTTACTTTTGTCACAAACTAAATGTATTTCACTACAAAATGTTTTTGTTTTTCACTACAGATGTCTTTTTTGTTTGTTTGTTTTTACTTAACAAATTGCCTGTTTTCACAAACAAGCTTTTTTTACATAGATTTTCATTTCAGAACAAACGTTTTGTTTTTCACTACTAAATGTTTTTTTTTCCCCCACTACAAACAAGGTGTACTTCTCTTCTATCACAAACATGATTTAGATTTTTCATGTTTTTTTTTTTTTTTTTTATTTTGACCAAAAAAAACCTTTGAATTCATTAAAATGTTACTCTTTTTATGAGGTTACAGGCTTCTGCCTGTAAGTGAATTAGATGCACTTTTTTAATTGTATCAATATTTTGTGTTGTCTTTTAGACATGATCGTGGAGCTGGCTGGACATGCCCAGTTCATCACCACGACCTTCAGACCAGAGCTGCTGGAGTCAGCCGACAAGTTTTACGGCGTCAAATTCAGAAACAAGGTAACAGGCATCATTAACACTCTGATGTGCCAAGCAATTAGCAAATGCAAATGAGTCTTCTGCTCAGAAAATCAACTATAAATGGAAGTCTTCTCAAGTCAAAGCAGCACAGATGAGCTCCTCAGTCTTACTGTTTGTGTGTGTGTTTGTGTGTTTGTCAGGTGAGTCACATCGACGTGATCTCAGCAGAGCAGGCGAAGGACTTTGTGGAGGACGACACCACTCACGGCTAAGAGAAACAATACACCTGCGTCGCTCATTTTCCATCGTTTCTCACCTCAATCTCAACTGGTGTGTTTCCTTTTTAAAAGCCCAGTTGGGATGAATGCAACGCTTTCTTCTTGTATTCTAAACAGGATATACTGACTAATTGTTGTTTTACAGTTATTTTATATTTTCTTTTGTCTTTGTTGATTCTCGTATTTCAAGGTTAAAACACTGAACATGTTTTTCAATATCTTAATGAAGTGTGCCATGCTTTACACCTGCTTTAGCCCCAGTTATTTAAAGTCGAGGGCGTTCAGTCGCTCTTTTTCAGAGTGAGGGGAAATAGTAGACTGAATACACAGGTAGGTGTATGTTAAAGAGCCATTCGGCAGCAGTTTTCCCTTCCTCACTACTTTAAAGCAGCATGAGCTGTTCCTTCATACTCCCTTTTTTAAACGATATATGAAAACGGCTCGTTTTGTAGTTTTCCGAATGAGCCTAAATGTTTTTATCATCGTTTCGTTGGTTTCATATTTTCTTTAGCTCATTGTGATTTATAGTCTTTTAATGTGTTTTCTGTTACTCAAGAATAAAATAACTTTGGTCTTTATCAACGCGCACTGGTTTCTTGCCGCTAGAGGGCGCTGTGTCACACATTTTACTGTTTTGACGTTATTGCATCATGTGGTTGTGGAAGAAAAAAACAAAACTTGGAGGCTGCTTTTGGCTTTGGCAAGTAAGTAGTTTTTTTTTTTTTTTTTAACTACAAACATACTGAACATTTATATTTTTAAATGCGTTGCATTTGTTTTTGTAGGCTTTTTAAGCATTTGACAAGCTCCTGTGAAATCTCAAGGTAAAATGCGAGCCCTGAGTGTGTAATTTAAATAAGTATTTCAGTTTTATAATGCTTCTGTCATTGTTTTCCATCCAGGTTTTGGAGATGAGCATGCTTGTCTGTAATAGGTTCAAGGTGAGTCATGTTCACTGAAACGTTGAGGTGAAATTGGATCCTCTTTCCATCTGCCAACAACACAAATGCAATTTTATCTGCCAGATCGACTCAGCTGATCGCTAAAGCGGTCCAAGAGTCCTTTGGGCCCGTCCGTCTCTCGTCTCTTAACTGCTCACGCGCTCGTCCCTGCCAGAATCGCTCTCTCGCGACCTAGATCAGCCCCTCGACATAATCAACCACCCCATAATCACGGCGAGGCCTCGATAAACCTCGCATAAATCTGTCCCTGCTTTACAGTCGCTCGACGCACAAGTTAATTTGTTGTCTGACAGGTGCCGTGTCAAATCTATAAGCACTTGGTCTTTCCGTGTGGCCTTGACTCTGTCTGTCTGTGTGAACAGTGTTAGGGTCCCATTAAACTTGTCAGTTTTGTGAGCAGCGGCCTGCTGGGAGAACAGATGCTGCCGTCTCAATGGCTCTT
This sequence comes from Cirrhinus mrigala, assembly GCA_036247105.1. Classification (NCBI taxonomy): domain Eukaryota; kingdom Metazoa; phylum Chordata; class Actinopteri; order Cypriniformes; family Cyprinidae; genus Cirrhinus; species Cirrhinus mrigala. The sequence goes on from CM070028.1 coordinate 11,536,324, forward strand.
TAAGGCACTTTATTGTCATGGGATGAGTGCAATGTGACATTCAGCTGCCCATACCGTCAGCATCCTTTTTTGGGGGCATTTGTTTTAAAAAAAAAAAAAAAAAGAAGAAGAATTAAAAACAAGAGCCGACTAGATTACTTGCATATTGTAATCTGTTACTGATGAAAAATTACATGAAAAAAAATGTTGTTAGTAATGTAATCCATTACATTACACATTTTAGGCTACTAAAACTACTTTTTGATTACTTTTAGATTACTTTTGACCTTTTTTGATTTATATAGAATATATTTTTGGACAATATTGATATAAAAATACAAATATATATATTCCATTAGTTATTAGTGACAACATATAGTGCACTAAACATTATATTACGTCAAGGTTTCCTAAACTGCAATACAATACAATAAGAAATGTAAATTAAAATAATTTTAAAATCAATCCAAAAAAAAAAAAAAACTGCAAACATTTGATTTATTGATTGATTTAAGTTAACTCCATGTCATGTGACCATTACCATGAGCATACAATGTAAGTAAATGTATGAGGTGAAAGAGGATCACACAAATAAAATTGTAAATTTGTGTATTTTAATGTGTTTGAAAGACAGAGGCCTTCCTAAGTCATAGAAATACATGGTTTAATAACCTACGGAGTGATAATTCAAATAAAAATCAATGTGTTCATGAGTAGTTGATGCAATGTTGAAATGCTTCTTAAACCAGAATTGATTTTTGTAAATCAGTGGTCAAATGCTGTGTCGCCACCTGACTAATTATTGGGCTTTGTGTGAATGTATATAAGCAGTAGGCTATTTTAAAGATGAAGAAGAGGAATTAGGGAGAATCAATAAATTAAAAAAAAAAAAAAAATTAGAAGTCTGATTACGAGCATTTTAAAATGTAATTTAATCTAATTACACTACTTAATTTTTGGAATCTGGTTATGTAAAACAGATTACATGTAGTCAGTCATAGATAATATCTGATATTTGATAATTACTTAAAATATATTATGCTTTTAGCAAAATTTTAATAAATTAATTGAATTTTGAAACAACATACTAAATATCTGTTTAGATAGATGGATAGATAGAAAATAGAAATAGATACATAGAAATATACACAAACATACGTATATTGTTTCTAGATATTAATATCTAATGTTTAGAAAAATGTTTAGAAATATTAATATATATGCACATATATCTGTCTCAATAAATGTTTTATAGATTTATAGATTTTTTTTTTTTTGCTAAAAGGACATAATTAAATTATCAATTGAATAAAGAGAATTAAAAACGACACTAAATATCTATGTCTAGATAGATAGAGGAAATAGAAATAAAAAATAGAAATGTGTGTGTACATGAAGAGTTCAGATGCAAAACCAGCTAAATCCATCTGACGTCTTTAAAAAATGCTTTTTTTTTATTTTTTTTTTATCAGGCTCAGATGTATAGGTTTCTATGTAAGTACTGGTACTTGTGATTGGGCTGAGGCTGGTATTTTAGCAAGTTTGAAGAAAAAGTATTTGATGGACGTATAATATGTGTTGAGAGCATTCACTCAGTGTCATTATCTCATTTTTGACTGAGATGGCTTTTAGCTGGTTTTGCATCTGAACTCTTCATATACATACAAACATACGTATATGTATGTATTATTTGTTTCTAGATATTAACATCTAATATTTAGAAATATTAATATATTATATGCACATATATCTATAGATATGTCCATCTCTCTCTCTCTCTCTCTCTCTCTATATAGTTAAAAGCTTATGTGTTTTATTAAATTTTGTTTTTTACAAAAAAAAAGAAATGAAATTGCTGCTATTATTTTATAGATATTTATTTATATTTGCATTTTATTTGCAGTTTTTTTTTTTCTAACGTAAAAATGACTTTTCTTAGAAGAGAAACATTTTAATTCATGTTATTTAAAGACATTATCTGTTTTTAAAACTTTTTAAAAGACCCAAATTGCTATGTGAGCAGTGGGATAAAATAGCAGACTCTTTTGCCTGGCTAAGACTAATTTTACAGTTAGCATTTTATGTATTTTAATTTTATTTTTATTAACACAAGGTTTTGTTCTATTTATTTATTTATTTATTTATTTATTTATTTATTTATTTATTTATAAAAATGCATAATTTTAACAAATGAATGCTTTAGGTTTATTTTATTACGGTTTTTCATGTGTATATATAATCATTTGAAAAGTAATAAATAACAGTATAACATAACAAATAACAACATAGTAAAAAAAAAATGCCAGTAACACTTTATTTTAAGGTGTCCTTGTTACATGTTAAATGTACTTACTATTATAATAACAATTAGTTATGCATAATTACATGCAAGTAGCCCTAAGCCAAACCCTAATCCTAGCCCTAATCCAATAAAGTGCATGTAGTTAATTAATATTACTAAAATATAACCAAAATTCCTAAGAAGTATTAAAATAATTTTTATGCACAGTTCCTACAGTTGTGGTTACTACTGTTTCTTTTTAAAATAAACAAAAAATCTGTTAAGTCTCTCATCACTATTTGACCAGTCTTTCAAAAATGCCCCTTCTATTTGATTATAATCATTACATGTGCTTGCTGTGTGCAAGTAAGAGCTAAACACAAAATCAAAGTGTTTATTATAGCGCAATCCACCAGCAATATAATAATAGACTTCAAAAGCACAAGTACAGA